>JAJOOO010013051.1:0-36284 GCA_029582685.1 Solanum piurae
AGATTTTGTGGCTAAGTTCCCCAATTGCCAGCAAGTCAAGGTAGAACATCAGAAACCAGGAGGTATGACTCAAGAGATTGACATTCCTACTTGGAAGTGGGAAGTGATCAACATGGACTTCATCACAGGTTTACCTCGTACTCGGCGATAACATGACTCCATTTGGGTGATTGTTGATAGGGTTACTAAGTCTTCTCGCTTTTTGGCCATCAGGACTACAGATTCGGCGGAGGATTACGCCAAGCTTTAGATTAATGAGATTGTGAGGTTGCATGGGGTTCCTTTGTCTATCATCTCAGATAGAGGTCATCAGTTTACCTCTCTTTTCTGAAAGTTATTTCAGAAGGGTCTTGGTACTCAGGTTAACCTTAGCACAACATTTCATCAATGACGGATGGTCAAGCAGAGCGTACCATTCAGACCTTAGAGGACATGTTGAGAGCTTGTGTGAGTGACTTCAAGGGTAGTTGGGACGACCACCTTCCTCTTGTTGAGTTCGCCTACAATAATAGTTACCATTCCAACATTCAGATGGCCCCTTATGAGGCATTGTATGGGCGTAGATGTAGATCTCCAGTTGGTTGGTTTGAAGTACGTGAAGCAGCCTTGATAGGACCAGATTCAATCCATGATGCTATGGAGAAGGTGCAACTCATCATTGATAGACTTAAGACAGCCAGAGTCGCCAGAAGTCTTATGCAGATGTAAGGAGAAGGGAACTAGAGTTCCAAGTTGATGATTGGGTTTTCCTGAATGTGTCACCTATGAAGGGGGTGATGAGGTTTGGCAAGAAAGGAAAGCTCAGTCCCAGATATGTAGGCTCTTACCGGATATCGAAAAGGATTGCTAAAGTGGCTTATGAGTTAGATCTGCCAGCAGATTTGGCAGCAGTGCATCCAGTCTCCCACATTTCACTATTGAAGAAGTGTGTGGGTGATCCAACATCCGTGGTGCCATTAGAGAGTGTGGCCGTGAAAGATAGTCTTTCCAACGAGGATGTACCAGTTGAGATTCTTGATCGTCAGGTTAGAAGGTTGAGAAACAAAGAAGTCGCTTCAGTCAAGGTTTTGTGGAAGAGTCGAATCGTAGTAGGAGTTACTTGGGAAGCAGAAGCAGCCATGAAGTCCAAGTATCCTCACCTCTTTCCTTCCGATCCCATTCCAGCTTGAGGTAATAGTTCCTCTTCAGTTTTTCAGTCATTCATGCGCTAATGCAATCTTAGTATTTTGTTCCTTCAGTCAGCCTTGCATTTTCAGCGTATTTGCATGTTCTTGGAACTCAATTCAGTCAGAAATCAGTTTCTAGTACTTAGTGGTAGGGATTGTAGGTCCTTCCCTCCATACTCAACTAGTTTAGTCTTCATTCGAGGACGAATGGTCCCAAGGGGGAGATAATGTAACACCCCATATCCGAAAACAGAACTTAATGCAGATTTCCAGAAGTACCAGGTGCAACCCACGGTTGCCACCCATGGACCGTAGGGTGACCCACGGCTCGTGCTGGTGGTCCGTGGTTTGCATCTACAACCCTCCCCAGAAATTCAGACAAAAACCATTCTAAGGCATGACCCACAGACTGACTTGACGGATCGTGAATCCATCGAAGGATCGTCGATCAGTCCGTAGGTCGAGACCCTCAGAACCTGGTCTCTAAAGTTGATCGATGGATTGACTTGATGAATCGTGGATCCATCGATGGATCGTGGATCCATCGATGGATCGTCATTCAGTCCGTAGGTCGAGCCCCTCAGAACCTGGTCTCTGAAGTCATCGATGGACTGACAGGACGGATCGTGGATCCATCGACGGATCATGGATCCATCGACGGATCGTCGATCAGTCCGTAGGTCGCTTCAACATATTTTAAGTCAGGGGTCTTTTGGTTTTTTCCTTATGCGTTGGACCCTTAAGCTACGTCGTTTAGACCCTAAATTATGAGGTTTTAGTCAGTTTATGCCTAGAAACATAACTGGAACTTGCCTAAGTCAAATCGTTAATCAAACTTAGAAAATTTAGAACGCTAAGAGGAGAAAGAAGTCAAGATCCCTAGTTCAAGAACGCAGCAAGGTTCCATTAGTTCCAGCCCCGAAATCGAAAGATTTCTCCGTGGAATTTGTCACCAGGTATGTGGGATTTCACTAGTGGGTTCCTTTCACCCATTAGGTCCCTAGTTTTCAGTCAGTTTCTTGATTCCCTTATGATGACTAGACCTATGGTTTCTTAAATGTTAAAATTATTGGGTTCTTAGCTGTTAGAATTATCCAAATCAGATTAGTATGTTAATATTTAGTTTACTGCATGAATTCCAGAACCCTAGTTATGTATTTCTTTAGTTCTTGAATTACACATGCTAGGTCAGATATTTCACTTATTCAGTTATACATGCCTCAGTTATTAATGCATCAATATCAGTTTAATTGTTGCATTCTCAGTTTGCATGTTCAGTTTGAGCAATCCAGTAACTTATAGAAATTCATTCATAATGTGTTAATTACTTAATCCATTAGGAGTAGCATAATATCGAGTTGGACTAGGGTTCAACGTACTCAAATAGTCCCAGAACTACTAGCCACATAGGTTGTAAGTCTCCTCTGTGGGCATCATTTCAATGATCACGCCAGTATGCCTTTATACCTCTGACAGGGTATATTGGGTCCTCTCGATGGGTCGTATACATCGGACTCCACATTTAGCTCATGTGGTTTTATTATCGATTATTAGTAGCTCCCACAGTTCAGTCAGATCCTATTACATTGACCATTTATCAATATATCCAGTATTCAGTTTCAGCATGTATAAATTGGTCACTGCATTCACTTATCTCAGCATTTAGTATCTATATAATGTTCAGATTATATCATTGCTTATTTTCTTTGTTCAGTTATATGTTATTTCAGTTGTATTCTATCATGCATGCTCAGTACCTTTCAAGTACTGACGCATACTCTGCTCTACATCTTCTCGTGATGTAGGTTCAGGTTCTCAGCATCCAAATCACTCTTAGATTGGTTCCCGATCTCCAGTTCAGCAGAATCAATGGTGAGTCCTCATTCTCCGAGGACGATAGTCATGAGTTTCTTTTCAGTACTTTTAGTCCTTTAGTTTCAGTTTTGCTAGACTTAGCTGGGGCCTGTCCCATCATTTCTAGTCAGTTAGAGGCTATTTTCAGACATAGTTAGATTCAACTTAGTATTGAGTTAATATCTTCTTTGTATTAAACTCATCAGTTATCATTTATCTCACTTATAGTATATGGGTATTCCCCATCTTTTCATTTTAATTATGATTTAGCTTCCTTATCAGTTTATTATCTTTAGTATGCTCATGATCATGCCAGCAGGGTTAGCTTGGGATCACTTGTGGTCCTAGGTCCCATGTCTGCGTCTCGAGGATAGTCTCGGGACGTGACATGTAGGAACCGCTACCACCCGTCCACTCGACTCTTGGGACACCCCACCTTGCTAAGGTCACAATCTAAGCATAATGATAAAAAATAATATAATACAGAGAGAGTCAACCCATACCCAAGATAATATCTAAGTCTACCTTCCCTAAAATGATCAAGTGCTCCCAAGTATCATACTCGAACAAAGAAACAAGACAAGATCGATAAACTCGATCCACCAGATTCACCCATTGGTGTAGAAACATGAATAGGCACATACATGCAATCAAACATCATATCAAATCCAACAAAAAAATAGGTAGACACATATGAGAAAGTAGATCCTAGATAAAACCATATAGACGCAGGTAGATGGAAAACTGGGACGATACCTATGAGCACAACATCATAAGTCTTACTCTCAGGCCTCTCTAGAAAGGCATAACACTTGCCCTCACGACCACCTACAGTTTGAGCTCTACCTTCACCCAATGGAGATGGAGCACCCCTACCAAAAGTCCTGCCACCTCTACCGGATTGAACTCTGTCTTGATCCTTGGCCGAAGACACTGAACCCTAGCTGGAGCAGATGAATAAGAATGCTGAGGTCCTAAATGAGTTTGTAGAGGACAGTGCCGCATCATATGACTTGTATCTCCACAAGTAAAGCAATATCTTGGCACGGATAACTGCTGCTGCAATCTAGACGAACTATCATGGCAACATCAACCATAACTATAAGATTATCAGGCTAACCGCCCACTCTCATCTATTGGCATAGAAGCATGAATCGGTCCACGATGTTGAAAAAAACTACTACCTCTATGCGAACCTCTGCCTCCAGATTAGGCAATAAAAACTGACTAGAAGAACGGGCCCTTTTGGATCCCCAAACTTCTCTAAAACCATCAACTCTGTCTCTTTGGCGGTGCTCACAATGGACTGGAAGGATGCCCCCTCTCTGGCTTCCCTAAACACATAAGATCTGACGGAGAAAGTCAATCCTCTTACAAACTGGCGAACTCTCTACCTTATTCGAAACAATAGTCATGGTATGCCTAGAAAGCTCACAGAAACGGGCGTCATACTCAGTCACATACAAACTGCCCTGAGTCAAGCTCTCAAATCTCAGTCGAATCTCCTTCTTCCCGCTCCAAGGAATGAAACGATCCTGGAAAGCACTAAAGAACACGTCCCACTCTACCAAAGGAGACCCAACTGGTCTAGACCTCACAAAAGTCCTTCACTAGTCTTTGGCGCGAGCACAAAGCTGAAGTGAAACAAACCAGACACCACGAAACTAGGGTGGTTTCATCTTTTCAAGCCTCTGATAACACTGTTGATCAGCCGCTGTCAAAATAACCTCAGCAACAATTTTGCACCAACAACCTGAACATGAACAACTAGAGTCTGCTTCTAACCATGGATCTGCACCCCTACCCTCATTTGAGCACCCCGTGGCGTACCTCTTGTACCACTCTAAGAGAAGTTCTCTAACACACCTACCATCCTAAACAAGGTCTCCTGAAACAAAGGAGCTCTAAATTTGGGAAGAATATGTCCCTCATCAACGTCAAGTTGTTGTTTAGGTGAAACCGCTCCACAAGCACGACTACTAGCATGTGCTACTGAACGAGCACGACCTGTAGTTGGGGCCCTACCTCTACCCCTAGATGGGGTCTCAACAACAGCCTCAGGGACTGCCTCCGTCTACCAATGGATACAAAAGATCTAGTCTTTGGTATTTGCCAAAACAACACATGGCAACTCAACACTAGCAAAGGTAACCACGCACGATAAGAAATGATGAATAAAATAAAGTTTCATAACAATCTTTGTAGCCTCTTAAAGATAAGTACAAACGTCTTTGTACCGATTCTCAAGACTCTACTTAGACTTGACTTGGACACACGTAAGACCTATGGACCTGGGGCTCTGATATTATTTGTCACGACCCAAAAATGGACGTGATGGTACTTATTTATTTCCACCAAGACAAGTCAGCCTCAACTCAACGAAATGAAAGAAATGTGGAAAATAATAAAACAAGAACAAGATAAAGTGGAAAACTTATTCATTCTATTCAACCTCCAAAATCTAGTTGTCACGTGTACAAGCCACTAAATACATAAAGTGTGGAATTGAAATAATTACAAGTCTCATCCTTTGTTTTTCAAATAGAACAAAAGCATAAAGAAAAGAAAAAGAGGGTCTGCCTGGGTGACAAGCAGCTACCTCTCAGTAATCCTTTGACAAGCCTCGAAAAGTAGGAGAAGAAGACGATCACATAATACCGGGCTTGGAACCTACACAAGTGTAGAAGCAAGGGGTGAGTACCAACAACATAGTACCCGACAAGCAACCTAATAAACAAGACATCTAGCTAAAAATTGAGTACCCATTACACTCCAACCGAACCTCCTCAAACTACAACCTGCACAGAGAGCAGCCCAACCAAGCAATTCTACCATACAGGACTCACAAGGCCCAATATCCACGGTTCAATAGTCACAATAAAAAAAAATCAACAAATCAATCTCAAAGTCAAGTAGATCAATCACACATAACAAGTGTGTCAATCACAAGTAACAAGTAAGTCACTCATAAGCATAAAATTGCATCAAATCACAAGAATCAATCTCTCACCGGAACCATTTCCCATCGACACAATACCAATCACCGACAAAGACCTCGACATTATAACAATCATCGATAAAAACCTCGACATTATAACAATCGTCGGCAAATACCTCGGCATCGTGACACTCGGCGGCAAAGACCTCGGCATCATAAACACTTGCCGGTAAAGATCTCGGTATCATAAACACTTACCGGCAAAGACCTCAGCATCAAAACTATCACATGTCTCATTACGACATTCAACAATCCATGAACACAAGCAATATCATATCACATTAAAGAGACAACAATTTGTACAATTCAAGTTCACTTTCATGTTATCAAGCATTTCATCTATCAATCAGGGTTACAACAAGACAATTCACAAACATCATAATCATTACATAGCCTTTTCATTTCAACATTTTTTATTAGTTAAGAGTTATCAAGTGGACAATTAACCCTTCACCCCATTTCCATTATTTTCAACACACAAGCAACGAAGGGAATACACGGATCCGACTTGAATACAAGGTTTAGGAGTTCACTTGCCTCAAATTAATCAGTAGTCATTCCAAGAGTTGAGTCTTTCCCTTTCGAATCACTTCCAAAGTCACACAATCTATATACAAGCAAATATTCACAATAAATTTTTGGAAACAATAATACCCACATCAAATTCTTTGAAAAATGGGTCAATCAACACAAAATCCAATTTTGAAAATAAGGTTTGAATTCAAAATTTAATACTTGGAAATGTTACTCAAGGCCTTAGGAACTCATTGGTGAAAATCATTTCGAAAAGGGGCTCAAAATCAGTTCACAAACTCACTTTTACTTCAAAACTCAAGTTCATGAAGAACCCCCAATTCATCGACCCAAAATCTTGATTTAAACTCACAAATTCAATAATAATAATTGGCAATTGAAGATTTAGAGTTAAGAAATGCTACCGAACTATTTTATCTTGAAAAAGACGATTGAAATTGCCTCCAACGAGTTCAAAGCTCCAAAAATGAAAAATAGAGAAGAAACCCTGAAGTTTGGGTTTAAACATTGTCAAGGGTCCTCCGCAAATACGGACCCCTATCCACGAACATGGTCGGACAACTCATAAATGAGCTCCGCGAATGCAGAGGTTAAATCTTTGACTTCCCGCGAATGTGGGCACCCCCCCCCCCCCCACGATCGCGGGGGGTTTACTTCGACACACACAATAGAAAATTCAGCCAACTCAAAAATCATCGAAATGACCCTCATGATTCGTTCGGAACCCCTAAACACAAACCACATATGTAAATCAATTATACTCAACATTTCAGACTCAATGGAACCATCAAAATATGAATTTGAGGTCTCCTAAACTGGACATCCGTGAAAACCACAAGAAATTAACTTAATGCCTAAAATGGATAAAACAAGATCGGGACCTCACTTAGGCCTAAAATCATCCCCTAAATCCAATTAAACTCTTGAAATTCCGTTCCAAGCATCCGAACCTTGAATGTTGACCAAAGTCAACCCAAATGCTAAATTTCCTCCATTTTACAACTTAGGACCTCAAATCCTTTAAAAGACTCGGAATCAAAGCGTCAACTCTCACAACTCAGATTCCACATTTCGAGACTGATGGAATCATCAGAATTTAATTACTACACTCGAAACTCCAACAGACATCAAAAATCACTTTTAAGTAACTTAACCTTTTAAAAGCACAAACTTATCAAATTCTCAACTTTGAACTCAAAGTTCAAAACCAATTTTTCAGAATTCAAACATAAAGACTCGGGGTCGATATCGGGAAGGTCAAAATGATGAATTCATAAAACTTTCCAAAAATGACTGACTGGATCATTATACTATATGTGTTTGTTAACTACGTTGTTAGTGATGCATACGTGATATATGAGTAGCAGAGTTGGAAAATCATAATGTGCAGTGAAAGATATCGTCAATCATATGCAATCTATGTATGACATAAATGTTCATGCATAATTGTGATTCTTTGTGGTTGTATTGCATTATGCGTATAGTATTTATGGGATCGGGTGCCATGTCGGCACGTGTGTATATATATATTTATTTATTTATTTATTGGATCGAATGCCACCATTGGTACATTTATCTATTACTATTAGAATGAGTGTGGTATATATAAATATATATATATATATATATATATATATATATATATATTGGATCGAGTGCTACGCCTGCAAAATATATACTAGTATTATATTGGATACCATGTCATTACATGTTTAGTTTTGTGTGTTAGTTTTTGAGGGACTAATTGGTATGTTTAAATGTCGGATTGGTTTGTTGTGTAGATGGGGATGACACGTTAAATGTTGTAGGTGATGATGGGGAATTTCGTAAGTTCAAGCTATTTTATAATGGTGGTTAAAATTGCTTATATTTGTTTGCTAAGTTATGGTTATTTGTTCACATGTTGTATAATGAGAGTGTGTAAGTGTGACCGAAGTTACTAGTCTGATGTTCGGAAAAATATTATTTGATAGAAGAGTTAGGTTATGATCGGATGTGAGTTGATAACAAAAGAGATAAGGTGTATTGAATTTCGAGGTAATGATACTTATAGTGAGGGTGGTGCATGGGTGGATCAGGGTCCTACTTGTATGTTCAAGATGCTTGTCTCCTTGGTTATTCTCCATGATATATTGTGTGGTGGGTTCGGGTTCATCCATGATGCCTTCAAGTACGTGTTGTTTGTACTGATACTACTCTTTCTATGCCACTTGGCATAATCTTGTTGCATGATTCAGTGATGTTTCATAGGTGAGACGATGATGATCTCTGACAGCTTCTAATCCTCTTTCCTTATGGTGGGAGTTGTGTCATATTTTCTTTTGTACATTGTATCTTCTTTGTAACTCTTGTTCCCGTTTAGACTAATTCCATGGTAAGGTTTTTGTTGTACGTTCAAAAGGAATTCTGTTGAAATTAAGGTTGAGATTGACTCTTTCACTTTATTAAGGTAATATATTTTATGTTTTGAGTTACTTCCACATATTTAATTTTTAAATTGGATGATAAGAGTTCTCTCATCATCCAATTTAATATGAACTGTAGGGAGGAGTATATTCAAGAAAATTATGATAACTTTTTCTTAATTTTCTACAACAATAACCAAAGTTTTCTTTCTCTCTATTTGGTATCCGAAATTAGCATTGGAGCTTAATTAATTTGAATTTGTACTTCGTAGGATCTATTTGAAGGGAAGCGCTTCTACCAAGATTTTTTTCATATCCATGACTTGAACCTGAGATTAGGAATGACAATTAGGCAGATTGGGTCAAATTTAAATGGGTCAAGACAACAAATAAATGAAGACACAATCCAATCCAAATTTACTTGAATCAAAATAGATTAGGTAATATATTATAGGGAAAATTACGCGGTTAAGCAAATTTATAGTACTACTTAATTACTCATCATAGTTATAGTTTTCTATAATTACCACTCGCGACTAACATTATACATTAATTATGTGGGCTGGCTTCGAGTTTGTATAATTAGTCACGTTTGTATATGTATAATTTGCAAGAATATACAAATACATATGTATAATATACAATTATCTAACTGATATACATTTATAATTCACCTCTCTCCCACTATCTGCCCTCTCTCGCTCGCCTCTCTCCTTCCTCTCCCTATCTCGCTCGCCTCTCTCCTCCCTCTCCCAATCTCGCTTGCCATATATACAAATACATATGTACAATATACAATTATCTAACCGATATACATATACAATTCACCTCTCTCCTACTCTCTTCCCTCTCTCGCTCGCCTCTCTCTTTCCTCTCCCAATCTCGCTCGCCTCTTTCCTCCCTCTCCCAATCTCACTTGCCATATATACAAATACATATGTATATTATACAATTATCTAACCGATATACATATATAATTCACCTCTCTCCCACTCTTTGCCCTCTCTCGCACGCCTCTCTCCTCTCTCTCCCAGTCTTGCCACCTCTCTCCTCCCTATGACATGTAGCTACAAATTGTAATTATCAAGCTATAGCTATGGAGAGTAATTAGACTATTTTTGAGTGGCTATAAGTGAAAGTTCCTCTATATTATAAAACGCGTCAAGACCCAACTGAATCTAAGTTTTAATGTTTAATTTATTCTTTTAAAATATTTTAATACCTAATAATTTTTATAACTATATATAACATATTAAATTTCTTTTTTAAAAAATATTTAATAAGATTTGAATTGAATATCAACTGAATTTTTAATAAATTTAAATGAATTGGATTGAAATTGATCGGAGCAAATAAATGCCCCAAACTTAAATGGGTTGAGCGGGTTCGGTTGGACCTTGCCACTGCTATCCGAGACACAAATGGTAACGTGGAGCCGAGCGAATCACTCAAAACGCATATGAATCATCTTCTCCCTCGTTTGCACCAGAAAAATCCAAGTGCTTCAATGGAGTTAACTCTAGCTTCTTCTGCTTCAGCAAAAACTGCACTATTCAGCTGTAAGTTCCTTCAATTTCATCTCTCATTTACCTTAATTTTGGAAAATTGAGCAATTTTTGTTGATATCGTAGGCCGCCAAATGCGATTGGGTTCGCGTAAATTACCGAATGTGTGGAGATGCAGTTCATGGCGTTCTCGTAGCTCAAGGAGGAATACATCATTGCGCACTGTTGCCTTGAGCACTACTGCAGGATTGGGAAACACTATGGAAGCTCCTGCAGCCAATGCTCAAAATGTTAATTATATGTGGCCTGATAAAAAGGTCTAACTCGTTTGCCATTGGAATCGATAATTATAATTTAAATTTGATATAATAAGTACTAAATTCATATTTTTCAATGAATTGTGTGATTAATTTCAAAGAAGTGTGCTCTTTGCTTTTCACTTTTTGCTAAGTGCCCAGTTGTTTTTCGTTTTGTGCTCTTCTCTTTCAAAAAAATATTATTTTAACTAAATATTTCCTAGAGAATAAAGTCCTTGAATCTATCAATTTATTGCAAGAAATGATAGGTGGAAGAAAAAGTTGGGAGATGCTTAGATCACATTTTAAGGCATTTTGGTGGACAAAATGTCTCTAAGGTTGTAATGTTTCATGGTAAGTAGAAAGTACGGCAAAGTCATAATAGTTAACAATTCAAAATATTTATGTAGTATTTGAATATATCGTAGTTAGAGAAAGAATTTTTGACTCTCCAAATAATAACAGGGTAATGTAAAGTGGAATAGAGGGAGTATTAATTCTTCTAGGGTGATATGACTTCATGATTTTGTTGTTAAGATTTATATCATTTGCAGATTTTACATTATGCTTGTATAAAATGCATGGTAAGTCTTGCCTGGAAACTACTTCATTATTTTTGTCTGTATGATATATCTTTATGTTGTTTCGATAGTCTATCAATTTATTCGACGGTATATCCTCAGTTACAGTGATATGTTTTGCACCATATCTTTCATGAGCAGTGATTTTAACCTCAGTAAGTCCAGTAGGCTTGTCCAAGCTGAAACCAAGGGCCATAACATATTTGGAGTCGAATACTATTACACATTTTGTTGAATTGTGCTCAAAGCATATATCTACTCTCCCACTTCCAGCGCCATCAGAAGGAAATCAGATAAATTGTTTACTTTGTTCTGTTCATTTCTTCTTGGGGTTGACCACCATGTTGCTAAGTTTATTAGACAAATTTTCAGCTCCGGGCTTTTGCAGATTCTAGCAGTTTGGTAATACAAAATTTCATTTATGCAGAGGCCAAGGATCTGCATAGTAGGTGGTGGGTTTGGAGGTCTTTATACAGCACTGAGGTTAGAATCACTTGTTTGGCCCGATGACAAGAAACCACAGGTAATTTTTGGCTTTAAGGCTCCAATCCTGTTAGATCTTCAGATGGGACTTGGCTTCCCTGATGCATAATGCTTTAATACATATTAATCGGTGAAAATCTCTTTGATCCCCAATATTTCAAAGATATAATTTCTTGTAATGTCCTATATTGACAACTTGTTTTCCAATTTGGTCTTTTTCATCAGCTAATCAAGAAAATTAGATACAATAATGTCACATATATTTTTTTTAATAATTCAGTGTCACATAATTGACATGCAAACAAGTATTAGGGAATGTTTAAAACTTCAAAAAGAGAAAAAAAAACATATATTAAATTTTTATTTCCGTAATTGATGTGATATTTCATGAGATATGGAACTTTTTTTGTTCTAAAAGTTTTCATGGTTCATTCCCAAATATAACATCGGCTAAAATTGCACTCGACCTTCCTTTGGATCAAAACAACCATATTCCTCCCTTTGCTTTTTTTAACCCCATATTACACTATTGACAAATTTTTAGAAATTAGTTAATGTTTATTTCCTTCATCTCTGCCTCAACACAGTCCTATTTCTGATCTCTTATCTTACAAAAATGTTTGTTTCCCTGAAAAACCCATTTTTATCTTGATCCAAATGTAGTTTATACTTGTGAGTTTGCTCAACTCTCTCTTATTATCATGGATTCTTTTCATGATTCTGGAGTACAATATTTGGAGAATTTGATGGTGGGTGTCGGTCCTTTCTTTGTTGCCTAGTCTCCATATGTTTTGGTGTTCCCTTGGTCTCTTCCATTTGTGATGATCTCTTTGAATTTGATGTTATTGCTATGAATCAAGAATTTGTAAAGTTAGATGTTGCTGCTCCAGATAATGTAAGTGTCTACACTCATTTCTGCAAATAGACAAGTTATGGGGAAATGAAAAAGATAATGAATACAGTGGGATAAAGTACCCCATGTGTTCCAATCACTTGTGTCTCTTTCTTTTTTCCTGTATTGGGATACTTTGGATTTCTCCTTTAGATGGAAAACCTTTTTTCCCTTAGATGATTCAAAATAATGTGAACTGATGCTAGTATATATTATCTTATATACTTAAGATCAATGGTTTATTTTTTTACTGTTCAACTATTTCATATTTCAAACTATTATCATGATCACTTATTGATTAACTACGTAATAACTCATTCAAACTTTTTTCTAGTAGTCTCAGCACTAGTCAGATTATGTCATCTATATGGGATGGAGGTAGCACTTTTGGGGACCAACTTATCTGCTACAAAAGGAGGTTTTCTGGAAAAAAAAATGGTTGATATCTTTAATGTGGATTATTATTTAGTGTCTGCCTTTCATTAGGCAGTAGAAGCACTATCTTTTTGAAATTTGGCTGATTAAGGAATGAGTGAAGTATCCTCCCATTTCTTTTATTTTCTCTTCTTTCCTTTTCTTTTGCCTACTTTACTCATGATTGAGGTCGCATCTGCTTGTGTTGGTCTTTCAATGTTCTAGTGTAAGCTCTCTTCATTCATCTAGTAAAAGAAAGAATCCAAGAAACTATGTTGCTGTAAGAAAAGAACAGAGAAGAAACAAAATTTGAAGCCTTGCCCGTCTAGAGTCGATAAATTCATCTAGGCTTACAGTGCTCAGCTCAACAGCTTATGTTCCATTTTATACTTTTTTCTATTAATTATGCAACTCGTATTTGGATAGATATTAGAAAGAAGAGAAAATGAAGATATGAACATTACCCTCACTAGTTCACTGAGAATGTGTCTCATTGAAATAATTCAGGTAGTCCTCATCGATCAATCTGAACGTTTCGTTTTTAAGCCATTGTTGTATGAACTTCTCTCTGGAGGTATGCTACCTACTTCCTGTTCGATGTAACCATTCATGACCTAAATGCTTATATTTGGTTCTTGTCAATGTTATAAGCTTCTAAATAAAACATTTCAAATGCAGAAGTTGAGGCATGGGAAATTGCTCCACAATTCTCAGACTTGCTTGCCAATACTGATGTGATGTTCTTCAAGGATAGGGTAAAATGCTTATCTCCATGTGACCACTTAGGAACCAATGCACCTCCAGCAGGGACTGTTCATCTCGAAAGTGGTCTCCTCATAGAATATGACTGGTATTCTCGTCAGCACTCTTGCCTCACTTGACTGGGTATCAAAAAAACCTTGAATTGCATTTAGGATTGAAGCTCTTTTTCTTGATGTACTATATCCAGCCTTTTCCTGTGTCTGAGGCAAAATTACCTTAGCACTGCCTTCTCAAAGTCCAAAAGTCAGAAATTTGTAGCGTCTTTAATTAACTAACTTTGTCATGAGGTGAAATTAAGTCATAGTGGATGTTAAATTAGGTCTAAGGCCTAACTCACCCCCTAAAAGTTAGTTCAAAGGGAGGAGGATTGTCCAAACCTTATAAGGAGTCAACCCATCTCATTAACCATCAATGTGAGACTTTTGTCATTCTTTAACACCCCCACCTCACACCTAGTGCTTAGCATCTGGTGCGTGGACAATTTTGATTTTGTGGGCCCAACAATGAGTGAGAGCCTTGCTCTGATTCCGTGTTAAATTAGGTCTTAGGCCTAACTCGCACTCCAAAAGCTAGCTCTCATTCTTTAACACCCCGCCTCATGCCCAATGCTTAGCAATCTGGTGCGTGGGCAATTTTTGACCCATCTCACGCCCAGTGCTTAGCACTGGCGTGAGTTAGGCCTACAACCTAATTTAACATGGTATCAGAGCAGGGTCCATCTCACCCAATGTTGGGGCCCCTAAAAAATCAAAAATTGCCCACGCACCAGATGCTAAGCATTGGGCGTGAGGTGGGGTGTTAATGAATGGGAGCTAGCTTTTGAGGTATGAGTTATGCCTAAGACCTAATTTAATATGGTATCAGAGCAGGGCCCACCTCACCCAATGTTGGGTCCCCCAAAAATAAAAAATTGCCCACGCACCAAATGCTAAGCACTGGGCGTGAGGTGGGGTGTTAAAGAATGACAAAAGTCTTACATTGGTGGTTAATGAGATGGGTGTACTCCTTATAAGGCTTGGGCAATCCTCCTCCCTTTGAGCTAGCATTTGGGGTGTGAGTTAGGCCTAAGACCTAATTTAACAGTGAATATTATCTCTATCTAATGATCATGTTAGCGTGTTGATTTCACAACATGTTATCCATAATCTCTTCTTACTCCACTCGAAAAGTTGTCTGGTCAGTGATTTTGCATTAAATTTTTTGTATCTCCCAAATTTTCTAGGTCATTGGGTTGGTTAGACAGGGAGATTTAATCCACATTGCTTAAGGTTTTTACTTCTCTTTTCCTAAAAAATAATACATGTACCAATTATGGTGGAATCTATGTATTATATGCAGGATAGAGAATGGAATAAGAATACAGGGATTGGAACAACTAAAACTTAATAATTAGCCTAAGTCTATTTTTTTAAACGTAAAGACATGTAATATTTTACATTGTATATTGTATAATATTTTTTAATGCTTCAAACCAAACATCTAACAAAAAAATAACTTTTGCTTTATAATAATCCCTGCATTATAATTCCCGTTCTTGTAATTCATGTATAACTTGTATTTAAACCAAATGTCTCCGTAGTTTCCTTTACAAGACATGACTAGAGTGTTCTAATTTCCCCGTCAACTGTTAGAGATTGGAGAAGCTAAGTGCTAAAATTGTTTTTCTTGAAGACTTCCCCTTGGCTTGAAAGACATAAGGATTGCTTATGATACCAAATCAGACATCTTTATAAAAACTTATGCTAAATCATACATAATACCTAGTAAGATACTGAAACATGATATACCGATTTCCTTTCTCTGTTGGCTTTCTCAAATGATTTGTTCTTTGTATGATGTTCCGCGTCTTCCTCAATTTGTTGCCGATATCAGACAACTGTAAATATAGATGGACTGAATTCAACCTCAATTTGAGTAAATTTTTACGTCAAACAGATTTTATTAAGTTTAAAATGAGGAAGTAATATTTTTCTTCTTACTGAAGTCTATTTCACTACTCCCTGTCTTTTTATGTGATCTAGTTATTAATTGGAGAGTCAATGTGCTTTCTTTGACCACGATTTTATCAAATGAGTTTAAATATTTTGAATTGTTAACTATTGTGACTTAAATGTAAATTTTATTTCATAAAAAATGAAAATTCACCAAAATTAGTTAGTTTGACCATCATACTTTAAATGTGTTCACATAAAGTGGAATTGAGGGAGTATCATTCATCTGTAGATTGGGTGATTAACTATACCTTAAACATGGTATGCTGATATGAAGGACTTTTTCTTTCTTAAATCTTTGGGCTGCCAGGTTGGTCCTTGCTGTAGGAGCTGAGGCCAAACTTGATATTGTTCCAGGCGCTGCAGATTATGCCTTGCCATTTTATACCCTAGAGGATGCTCATGTCAGTACTTGATTGAATAAGGTTACATTTTATCATTTTAAAGTAAACTTAAATTGTGATATTTGGCTCTTGTGCAACTTTGAAGTGTTTCCAGCTCTGTATTTTTTGTGCAGAGGGTTGATAAAAAGCTAAGAGAATTAGAGCGCAAGAACTTCGGTAAGGACTCTGCAATACGAGTAGCAGTGGTTGGATGTGGTTATGGAGGAGTTGAGTTATCTGCCACGATATCGGAAAGGTTGCAAGAAAAGGGAATTGTACAAGCAATTAATGTTGAAAAGACAATTTTGTCAAATGCTCCAGCAGGAAATAGGGAAGCAGCACTAAAAGTAAGCAATTTACATCATTGAGTTGCCATCATTTCATTTCATCAAAGGTGCTTTAGTGTCATAGTTTTTCAACAAAAAATTGGATCACCGTTCACAACATTTAATATGTTAAGCATATCATGTATATGTTGGAATCAATTAGGAAGATACAGCCTTGATTTCTTTCCTTGTTTAGAATAGGTGATTGTTTAAACATCTAATAGCTTGGGAAAATAATCAAATAAATACATGCTTCATTTCTTTCTTGCGTGCTATATTTTGTAAGTTACAGAGGCAATTGAGCTATTTCCTTGTATATTATTGCAAGTAGTACAAGATTTAAATACAAGTACATTGAGCCTAATAAGGAAAGAATCAAAAGAAAATTCCTACAAATATTCTATCTATATATGGCCTATGTACACTGTTAAGGAGTAGGTCTAGGTTCATTCTAGTAACACTGCCTCTTAAGCTAGAGTATAGATGTTGATCATGCCCAGCTTGTTACAAAGGTAATAAACTCGACCTCCATTCAATGCCTTTGTGGACATTGTTTTTGTAAGTTCAGCCCTTTTGAATTCTCCTCATTTTACAATGTGATAAACTTCTTGTTTCATCATGATCCACCGTCTGTTGTGTCCCTTATATTTGAACATAAGCAGTCTTCTTTCAGGTACTTTCGTCCAGGAAAGTTCAACTCATACTTGGTTATTTTGTCCGATGCATAACAAAAGGAGTCGAGCCTCAGACCTCAGATGCTGAACCTAAAAGTATAGACTCAGCAGCTGAACCTAAAAGTATAGACTCAGCAGCTGATCATTCTGAAAGTGTAACACTTGAATTGCAGCCTGCTGAAAGAGGCTTGCAGGGTCAGACTATACGGGCAGATATAGTTTTATGGACTATTGGATCTAAACCACTACTTCCTCAGTTGGAACCTAGTGATAAACCTTACGACATTCCTCTGAATGCTAGGGGACAAGCAGAAACTGATGAAACTCTCCGTGTCAAGGGTCATCCTCGTATTTTTGCTGTTGGTGATTCGTCTACATTAAGGGACAGGAATGGGAAGTTGCTTCCGGCTACTGCACAGGTAGTTGATTGAATTTATCTGAGTAAGCTTGTGCAAGAAATACATGTGAACCTATGATTGTGAGGCATGCTCTTTCTGTACTGATTTTTGTTACAGGTTGCTTTCCAGCAAGCAGATTTTGCTGGTTGGAATTTGTGGGCTGCAATTAATGACCGTCCATTGTTGCCTTTTAGGTTTGTTCCATAACTGCTACATCGATTGACTATCTGATTGTGTTTATTATTTGTTGAGTGAGCATCTGTTACATGGTTAAGTTCCCTTAATTTGGAGAAAACTGTTAGGTTTCCTAGTTTTCTTTTTGGGTTAAAACCTAAATTGGCACTCCAACTTGCACTCATTTACAATGCCGCCCCCCTCTTAGTGATGTTCTAGTTGAACACCTATGTTTGTTAAAAAGTTGGATAATCAATACCTCCACTAACTATAATGTGTGCTTCTTAATTTTCCTTACATGGCACAATACATTGCATAAAATGACGCTGTCAGTTGATGAAACCTAAGGTAAGCTTCTTTTAGGTTTTACACTTCCTCCCACCATAATTTGAGAAGCCTTCAAACCCTGAATCTGTTTCCTCCATAAAACAAAAATCAAAGCACCAGTGAAGAAAGAGCTTCTTTGCTCAGAAACTGACTGTGGTGTTGGCAGCAGCTAGGGATGGCAATGGGAAAGTGTAGGGCGGGGGCGGTGCGGGTTGAGCTTAACCCGCAAAATTTTTTAATCCGCCCCGCACCGCATAACAACTCTTTTCATTTTCAATCTGCCCCGCATAAGTTTTTTAATATTTTCTTTTTTTAGTTATGTTTGATACTAAAAATAAAATTCATAAAAATAATTTTTTTTTCATTAAGTTGTATTAATTTAATAGGATAGTAACTTAAAATTTTATTTTTTAGAGGTCAATTGGGAAACATTAACAAATTGTATTATTTTTTATTGAACCATTTTCATTTATTATCTTGAATATTTTAGTAGCTTTAATGAAATTATCTTAATAAATAATGTTCTATCACTCTAATAACATGTAAAAAGTTAAAATTAAGTTTGAACCCACATAAAATCACATATACCTGCAACCCGCCCCGCCCCGCCCCACATTAATTTTAAAAAAACCCACTTCAACCCACCCCGCATCCGACCCGCCCCACACAACCTTAAACCTGCCCTGCCCCGCCCCACATAGCCTTAAACCCATCCCACCCCGCATCCGCCCCGCCCCATTGCCATCCCTAGCAGCAGCATCTTAACGGTGACTATTTTTCCCTAACCATTAAAAACTCCCCCTAATCCTTCTCGTCTCTTGAGATTCTGAGACGAAAATAGCTTCTTCAAGTTTGAAATTTATGACTGCTATCTTATATTCTTTTGTGTACTTATACTCTCTTTTAGTAAGAACAGCTTTATGGATACTTCCATTTGTTAGATTACTAATTTGAGCATCAATGGTCGTAAATATCATTGTAAAACCAAACACATTGACATTTTGTTCAATTTTGTGAAAGATATGGTTGCATACAAAGAAGTGAACATTAAGTGCATCTACTCATATTTGTAGATCCATTGACTTAAATATCTGTCCACAAGTAGTGATAGAAGGTCAAAACTGTGTTTTACTCATGAGAGGAAGATCATTGATAAAATCTCTATTTGTGTTTGTTGGTACCGACTATGATTTATGGGTCATAATTGTGATGGCAAGAAAGTAGAATGTACAAAATCAAACGTATTCAAATGATATAGCATACTAAGCATATTTATGATATGGATGACAAGAGGCTATATATTCCTAACAGATGTATAGCAAGTGCTCTCATAGTATACTGGTTGCACGCCCTCTGTATCCGGTATGATTTGATACAAGAGAAATGAAAGTGAAATGTGTTTTTTCTTAATTAGTTGGTGGAGCTTGAGCACTCCCTTCTGTGTAAGTGAGAGTTGTTAGAAAATACTATTAGTCCTAGTCTATCTATTAAGGGGTGCTAATAAGGTATTGGTCCATTAGTGAATTTTCCTTAGAAACCTTATTTAATTCCCTTTAAATACACTATTACGGGTCCGAGAAACATGTTTTTTTTCATCAAGAGATAGATGGCTAGGGTAAATTTCTCTTTGCATCTAAAGGTTATTTAGGTTGTGAAAACAGGGAGTTCATCCACTTTATGAAGATTCCCAAAGACCGTGATTCAAGTCGTGAAATGATCAGCTTCCTAAATTTTTTTGAAGTCTCCAGAAACAATATTTACTTGAATTACTTCAGTTAGGGAACAATGTACCATATGCTATTGCTTTTTCTTAAATTTCTTTTTTCAAGTGTGGAACTTTAACTAGTGAGGATAGTTATTGACACTCCCAAATCTATTTGCAACTATTCGAGTTTCCAGTCATAGCTATAAAGTTGTATTAGGTGATTATGAAGAAAAGTTGACTTTCTTGATTAAAACTATGCCATTATGCCGCAGGTATCAAAATTTAGGTGAGATGATGACACTTGGGAAGTATGATGCTGCAGTTTCACCAAGTTTCACTGATGGGCTGACCTTGGAGGGTTTTGTTGGTCACACTGGTACTCTTCACCCTTCACCCTTCACATTTCTAGCAGGCGTCAGTCTATTCACCCCCCAAACCCCGTCTCTCGTTCTTCACTTTCTCATATTTCAGTTGGTACTTGTTGCAGCAAGGAAAATAGCGTATTTGATCAGATTACCAACTGATAAACACCGCGTGCAAGTAGGAATCAGTTGGCTACTGAAATCCACAGTTGATTCAGTTGCAACAATACAGACAATGCTCACTAAAGCCCAATCAGGGTCCTAAATCAGTTGCTTTTGGGTCAGTACAATCTTCTCCGGAACCCACCCTTCTTTATGCTGAGGAGGGACCGACATCCCCATTTCGAAATCCTCTTCCTTTGTAAAGTATTGTTTTAAGTTCCAACACTACAAACAATGTTTGCTAAAGCTCAAATCAGGATCTTGGATTAATGCATTTGTTGCAATCACATTGGGGTGGGGGGCTAGTTTACATGTATATCCATCATTCTTATAAAGAACATTTCATGAACTACAGCAGGTCCAATTATAGACGTAACCCATAATAATGCATGAGGAATAATTAGAAATCTATTCTGAGTAGTTAATTGACCAAAATTTTCCAAGGCATCCATAACAAATCATAGGAAAGGTGAGAAATTGGATTCCCTAAGGTGGTGTTATAAAATTTTGGTCAATTTTAACATGCATCTTAGTTAGGTACAAATTACAATTGAGGGCAAACATATATAAGAAAAATAAAATTAAAAAAAAGTTGTTGAATGAGTTTTCTGTGTAGATGTGTTGTTATTTTGACAAGTTAGATGATTGAAGTTAGTTCTTTATGATATATGAAACTTATGTTTTAACTTTGAGCTTATTTGGAGTAAATTTGGATGTTGAATTGTTGAATTTCGGAAAAAAAAAATAATGCAAAATACATTTAGACACACTTGATTAAAATTTAAGACAATTTTACATGCACATCAAATGTGAATTATCAGCCTCAATCGTCTACGTCTAAATTATCCTTAATACAAGTGTTTGTGCATCTATTGGTATGTTCTGCACCATTATAGCCTCCAATAACATATGTGATCTCACAAGTAGAGAGTTGGAAAGACGGAATGAACACAAATTTTATTCTATTTTTGTGTGGTGTGGAAGTTGTTTTCGATCATTATAGCTTCCATACTACTTATTTGTTGCAACAATCTATTAGGTTGTTTTGTGCTTTTGAAATCATTTTTCTAGTGTTGACCTTACTCATAATTTCTTTATGGTGTTTATTGCAGGCATATAGGGATGGCGCGGTTTTCAATGTGATTTATGTGAGTTTTAGATAAAAAGTTCGAAAATAAAGAGTTTGATCAAAGTCAACATTTTGATTTATCGAGTTTGAGTTTGACAATTCCAATAAATTCGAAGGATGATTTAATGCTTTGCCCTGATGACCAAGTCACCATGGGGTGAAGTTGATGGGACTCAAAAAAAGCAAGGTCACTTGATCATCCATACGATTTCTATAAAATATTACTTTTATTACAGGTTTAAGTCATCAACTGCCACCAAAATTGTCCGCATTTTTTGCTTAGACACCTCAACTTAACCTTATACCTATTGAACACTTGTACCAACTTGAATTTAAATCATTTGAACACTTTTTTGACAATCAACAAAAAATATAAGATATGTGTAATACACTTGCGCTGATGTGGAAAATTGACAAATGACTAACGTAGATGTGGCATTTTGAGCCAAAATATTTATTAAAATATTATAAAGAAAAGAAAAGAAAAAAAAGCCTTTGTTTGCTTTACCATGGACCTTCAAGGCTTTAACCTCCTTTGAGCCACCATTGCCACCGTCCGTTTCCTTTTCAGATTTGATTTTAAAGAAAAAAAATTGAAATAGGAAACTTAATATCCTTCTGTGATTTCTTCAATTTTATCCTTTTTTTTATCGTCTCAATTTCTAAGAAAGTTGAAAAAAATTCTATCATTAATGGTGAAATTGAGTTGTTTTAGTGAAGAAAATTTTCAACTCTAGCAAAGGACTTCTAAAACTATTTGTTTGAAATCAACACTTCTTAAATTTCTTCATTCTCATCCCTTTTCTCATCTTTGTTGCTGAAAGAAATTGTTAATGACAGACTTGAGCTGTTTAAGAAAAAAATACATATTTCTGGAAAAAGGATTTTGAAAATTGTGTTGTTTGTAGCTAGACCTATCTCCATTTTCTTCTTTTTTATCTCGTTGGTGTGTTTGGTGCGTAAGGAAATTGATCAATTTCAGGTTGAAATACGATAGTGGTTAGGGTCAAAGTGGGATGGCTGACTATAAGAGGGAAAGGAGAAGGGTGGATGGTGGCGGCGGTTGCGGTGGAAGAAATTAGGTTTAATTAAGGAAGAAGGAAGAAAAAGAGATTTTAAAAAACAACAAAAAATGGTCTCTCATGCACTCAATAGCTGTGTAATGCACTTTCCATGCCACATCAATGAAAAGTATTTAATAGGTATGTGTTTTGAATAATATAAGTGTTCAATAGGTACATTTTCTAGTAGAGGTGTTTAAATGAAATACACAAACAACTTTAAGGGGCTTTTGATGACTTAAGTCTTTATTATATTATAACTTATGTGTGCATCAATAAAAAACAAATATAGTACAACTTCTTGCCGGAAAAAAAATTGAAGTACACAAATAATGCAAGTTTTCAAGAATAGTGAATATTATCTTATTTATTCCTCATACATAAATAAAAACTAATTGGATATAAATCTTGTAGTTGGTTAAAAATTTAAGCATATAGGATGTTCAAAATTGATCTTATATATATAGACAAATTGAATTACCATGCATATATAATAAGAATGATGAAACAGAAACATAATTACTACTCTAATTATGCCAAATAGTCGAAACATTGATAATATCATTTCTTCAATTGCTTGAAATTGTTGGTTTTATGAACCTAATTCAAGTACAATTAAGTAGTCGTAAATTCTTTGGTTTGTAGAGTACTATAATAACAGGTAATGAAAGGACTCGACTACATTTTTTGTTGATTTTTATTGGGAAAAACTACATAATTAGACAGACTTCACTATCATATATACCATTATTACCTATATATATTTTCAAAATATTACGTATCTTATCACTAGTTAAGAGTTTCCTACATATCTTACACTTAGATATATATATTTTTACTACCAAATACACAATATAGGAAGAGAAACGAGCAAGACTGGGGAGGAAGGTGAGCGAGATTCGTATGTATCTCAGATACATATATCTATACATATATGGAGTCAGTTGCATGTATTTGGGATACCAGATACATGAGATAGTGGCGAGCGAGATAGGAGAAAGGTGAGTGAGGCGGACGAGGTTTGTTATGTATCTCAAATACATGCAAATCCACTTGGATACAATGTATCTAGAACAAAGTACACCTAAATTTGATCCATGTATACATGTATCTGGACATATATGATGGCAAAATTTGGTAAGACACGTAATACTGCAAACTAGAGTGTATCTAAGTAATTAACTCATAAACTAGTGAGATTTACGTAAGCTTCCCTTTTTATTTTTCGTGAATCGCGTGTATATTTTTAATATTATGGATATCATGCTAACATTAAGTGGGGTATAAATCATATAATGAGATATAATTTTACTCTTATACCTTATTTGTTTTCATTAAAATTAGAATGTCTAAATATGAATGCACATCTAAATATTAAGATGTGCATTAAGATTACTAAGATGTTGTATTAAATCTAAATATTAAATAGTTAAAAATATTTGTCTTCTCAACATTTTAATGTATAAAATTTATCTTTGTTTAAAATAATATTAAACATCAAAATTCAAATAAAACATTAAATTGATCTAATATTATATCAAAAAAGTATTTTAATTTTTTTATATGACAATTGGTGATGATGATGACTAGCAATGGTGATTGTTTGCATCGATTTGGAATGGTGTTGACTGATGATGGTGGTTGTGGGTGATATCTTATAGTATAGTGATTGACAATAGTGATTAATCGTGGTTGGTAATGGTGGTGGTTGATAATTAGTAATGGGATACTATTGATAGCTAATGTGGTGGTGGATGATAATGGTGGTTAGAAGTATATAATGTTAACTAATAGTGATTAGTGGATATAATAATAATTGATGGTGATGATTGCAAATGATGGCTAATGTTTATGAAGATTTATTTTGGTGAATGACGATAGCGATGGTTGTGGTTGGGCAGAGGATGGTGGTTATGGATGGTAGGTGGTGTTGATTGACTGTGATAGTAATTGTGGCTAAAATGGTGATGGTGGTACGTAAAATTAGATGGAATAGCGGTAAACTGTCATCTTTGTAAAAATAATTTAATAGACATCTTAATGATATTGGGACTTTCTTTATAAATCTTATAAATCATTCAGACTAATTAAGTAGTTGTAAAATAAGGAAAACAAATGCACATGATAATTAAGAACAAAATGATTAAGCTTCAGACCTTGAAAACAAACATATTTAATGACTGAGATCTGAATGATTAAGATTAAGATATTCATTAAGTGCAAACAAATGAGGTGTTAGGTAAGAGATAAATTGATCGTTTAACTTTGAAAGGTATTGTAGTGATCCTCATAGTCGTTTGGGTTTATTCATGTATTTTTCCTATTTTGACCCTTTCAATATTTTTTGTATATCATTTGTGACCTGCAGGGATGGGTGATATGATTTTCAAGATAATTAGACATATATTAAACGGGTTTGTCAGTTTTGAATGTTTAGAAGTTAAGAAACATGATCATAGTCAATATTCTATGTTAATGAGCTTAAATTCAAATTATGAAAGTTCTGTTAGCTCTGAAAGATATTTTTTTACTTCGTTGGATTGTTGGTACAATTCTTGAAGTGTTGAGGAGTGGTTTGAATCATTAATTGGATTTTTGAGTTTTTTTTAAAAAAAATTAACCGCGGCAAATTTTTCGATCAAGGACATGCTTAAACAGTTCTATCAGATAATGTAACACAGCCGTGTACTATTGTAATCCAAGTCGAATCCTACAAAAAAAAAATGGCGAAGTCTGAACTTTACTAGCAAAACAGTTATTAGATTTGTAGACAACTTCTTATCAATAAGATTGTAAAGAAATTGTAAGCTAAAACTAAAGTTGTAGTAAGTAAATAAGATTGTAAACTTATAATATTAAAACACTAAGATTATGTCTCCTCAATGAATTATTTTGTTTGTCGATTAACATGTAATTACAGAAACGTTGAGTTATAAATATGCACTCAATCCCTATACAATCATTCAAACTTTTTCAAAGGTGGAACAATTTGTTTTCATATGATGTCTTAATAACTATATGAGTTATTTAAAGGGAAAATGGTCTGAAAAATACTCAAAATTTGGCAGAAAATGCTATTACGATATCAAACTTTATGGAGGACTTTTTACCCCTGCATTATTTAATAGTGTATTTTAAAGGTATATATGTGCCCACGTGGACACATTACTATTTAAAATGATGAAATATTTATGATGTCCACGTAGGCACATATATACCTTTAAAATACACTATTAAATAGTACAGGGGGTAAAAGGTCCTTTCCAAAGTTTGGTATCATAACAGCAATTTCGACCAAAGTTGGAGTATTTTTCAGACCCTTTTCCCTTATTTAAATAAGCACAGTCAATTATGCTATGTGAATCCTATTATTCTTAATAGGGATAAGACACAAGTACCCCTTAGACTATGACCGAAATTCCAAAGACACATCCTAACTAAACTAAGATCATATCCCCTCCCCCCAACGAACTCATTTTTTGTAATTTTGTACACCTTTTGGCTTACGTGGCACACTCGGTGACTCCACGTAGTTGCGGCGTATGGGATATATTTGGATGTCACGAAAGCCAAAAGGTGTACAAAATTATAAAAAAAAATGGGTTCAAAGGGGTAATAAGACTTTAGTTTAGTTAAGGTGTGTCTCTGAAATTTCGGTCATAGTTGGGGTCCTTGTGCCTTAGCCCTTCTTATTATGAATTTATCAATTAAGGGTTAGCGCCACAAGTTCATGCAAAGCTTCTTTTACCGAGTCCTAAACTACTCTTCTAATTTTTTAAATTAAGATACTATTGCATAGGTTAATGAGTGAAATCACCAAATAGTTAATTAAGAACGAAAAGAAATCTGATATCTTATAACTTTAGCATAATGCAATTACATAAAAAAAATTGATGAACTCTACAATTTCAATGATTTCACAATCTCGATTAAGGATTTAGCTACTCATTTGAAAGTAAAACAACAAAAATAAAATTAGAAAGATTTCATAAACTTACATTGAATATTAAAGATTGAAGAATATTGAAAATCTTAGTTCAATAACTAGAAAGAGAAAAATTTGTAATAAAATTGGGCGACAGAAAACTACCACTAAATTAAGAACTAAAAATTGTCAACTCTTTTCAAAAGAAACCTGACATATCTATGTAGAATAGTCCAAGAAGTTGAAATTCTAAAAAATTTAAATTAGTCCGTCAATACGATTTGCGAATCAATCTGTAGCCGTCAGTTAACTTATGGTCTGCGTATTGCTTAGTCACGATCCAGAGGTACCCCTAGATGTAACAAGGCGTACAAGATCCTGAGATGCCTCATACAAGTTACTTAGCATATCATAACATAAGATAATAGAAAAGTGCGGAAATTTAAAACATTTTTCCATACAATCAAAGTCTCACAAACGAAGCGGAACTCTTTCAACATTTGTCTCAAACCATCTAAAACATGAATAGTCTTAGGGACACATCCCATACAATAGTCCTAACATAAAGAAAGATATAAAAGAAAAGGGTGATCAAGTCCTCGATGCTATGAGGACTCACCAAGTCTTCACTTCTTGCTCTACTAAGATCCTAGCCACGAGAATGGAAGTCAATATCGTCGTACCCTACATTTGATAAGAATGTAGGCAAGAGTATGCGTTAGTACAAAGATGTAATAAATATGATGGCTAGCATAAATCATCAACATAAGCATAATGTAGGCATTAGTCAACATAAGACATATACCATAATCATAAGAGACATCAACATAAGGCATATGCCATAGGCATAGGAGGCAATAACATAGTCATAGGCATAATCAATGCATCTAGATCAACATAACATAAGAGAAACACTTCATAAGTAACCTTAAAGCATACTTGTGCAATGCATGAATAAGACCCCATAAATCTCACCCATGCTAAGTAAACCACTTTAGGCCATCATTCCTATTCATCATCTTTTGACCTCATCCTTAGCGTATTTCTCATAGTCAAGGGAACATTCACCTTTAGTCAAACATATCAAAGAATGCAACTATAGCAATAATCCAAGCTACGTACAAGTAAACCTCATATCAAAACATACTTACAACACTTTCTTGACGTAACCTTAGTTCATTATTTATGTTCATGTTCTTGTTGTAGGAAATAGCCTTAACCGACATGAGACCACGTGAGCTATAACATGATCACCCGGTGTCTCCCACACCGAAAAAGGTTGTCCTACTTGCCTAAGATAGAACCATGGGTTGCTAGCTTAGGTGGATCCACTAGCTAAATATCCTACGAGGGCACGTAGTTTATGGGATAAGGAGATTGCTACTAGAAACCTGGCCTCAACTAACTGTCACGACCCAGGGGTATCCCCTAGATGTAACACGGCGTACTCGCCCCCGAAGGAGTCTTATACAAGCCCTTAGCATATCATAAACATAAGTAATAAAAATGATGCAGAATTAAAACTTTTTACAATCGAAGTCTTTTCATAAAATCAATAAAAATTTAGACATTGTCTCATTAACCATCTAATACAATCGAGAATTTAATAAGGGTCTAAGCCCTTTACAACATAATCTCAAAAGGAAAAGTAGAAGAAACTAGAATTGAACAACTTTCGTCCTCGAATCTTAAGGACTCACCAAAAGTGTGGAAAGAATCAATCCAAATGTTGGACAAAGGGAGAAGTACACCTCAACGACCGGAACCTACACTTATAGAAAATGTAGAAAATATGGGTTAACACAAAATTGCACCAAGTATGGTAGCTATGCATAAAAATCCTTGAAAATCATGCTAAAAAGGGACATTTAGTTGAAACCATGCATTTGATCAATTTAAAGAGTCATCATGCACATTTGTGAAGATACATAAGTCAAACCATCTCATAAGCAACCCTAAGATATACTTGTGCAATGCATAGGTAAGATCTCATAATCGTACCTAATACTAAGTACCACTTTTAGGTCACCAACATCATACATATCATACCTTGACCTTATTCATAGCCAATACTCATAGACAAGGAAACATTCATATTCATAACTTGTAGCAAGTAGAGTCACTATTAGCAACAATACATATCATACATACATAATTCACAAGTCTTCATAGCATAAGGAAACAACACCACAACCACTCTTCAAGTCCACTTGAGTCATGCATGAATGAAGTCACATACCCCCATTCACACTAAGTAGAGCTTCTTGAGAAGTCATAAGTCATAGTTCATGTTCATGTTCTTGTCATAGTTCATATTCTTATCATGTAGGAAAATATAGCCTTAACCGACATAGACCATGTGAGCTACATGGAATCTGGTGTCATGCCCCACACTGAAAAGAGATGTCCTACTTGCCTAAGGTAGAACTCCATGTATTAGCTTTTAGGTGGATCCACTAGATGAAGACCTATGTGGGCACATAGTTATGGGATAAGGAGATTGCTTCTAGAAACCCCAAACCTATTATATTGACGGGGGAACTTCCATTTCATGAGGTTACTTTAGATGACCCATCCTTTTTGAATTGACGGGAGGGCCTCTACCTCACATTCCATATCCACTCGGTGCTAAGCATTACTTTCCCAAAATTTACATATTTAATCTTGAATTGTATTTACATGTGTGAAGGAGTATTTTACCCTTCATTCAACACAACTTATAAAATAGATCATGAATTCAATTAGGTGAGAATGGACTTTCAACCTTAGAATCATCAATATATGAGTAAACCTTTCATATCATGTTCATAGTTTGTTCATGAGAATAACCTTTCAATCAACACAAAAAGAACTTCATAGTCATAATAATTCAAGCATAATAATGTGTAAGGGTATAGGGGAGAATGACCTTTTCAATCAATACCACAATTACACCATAATCATAGAATCTTCATTCTCAACTTTAACCTTGAAGCACATGCATAATTCTCACATTTATGTACAATTCTTATAATTCAACCTTCAAGAATCATGAATCACATTCAACCCAACATATAGAATTTATACATTAGATATGGATAATAACATAATTCAATTCATTCATACAAGACCCATTTACATGTTTCTACATTCAATTAACCCACATTAAGATCACAATTTAGCAATATAGGGGATCCATGGGTTCTTGGGAGAATTTCACCATAATTCAACCATAAATCATCAATTCAATCATAACCCAACATAATTCAACCATTGAAATCATTTTTAAAGAGAACCCATGTGATTCGAACAAAACCCTTACTTTTGGGGAAAATTGTAAGATTTGAAATCAAGTTTTGAAGGGGCTCTATGGGTGGAATCTACCCAAAGCTAAAAACTACCATACCTTGATGATGAATCTTGAAAGAATTTGATGAAAAACCCTTGATTTCTTTCACCCCAAGCTTCAAATTTACTCTTCTTCTTCTTGGGTTCTTAGAGAGAAATATTGTGAGAAAGATGAACTTTTGATTTTGATTTGGGTCTTTGTGAAAGTGATTTAGTTTTGGGTGTTTAATGACTTAAAATAACTTATATACTTATTTAAAATAATATAAAATATACCCATTTAAAATTAGACTTAAAAATAAAATTACAAAAATACCATTTGCCCCCACGTGGACTGCCTAAATAAAACTAAGGTGAAGTCCAACAGGGGCTTCACGGGTAGTAGACTGATCCACCTTCCGTGGTCCCTCACGTGGACTTGATTCCTTTGACTTTTGAAGCTAAGGCATTGTCCACTAGGGTTTCCACGTGCAGTGAAAGCTTCCACCAGTTGTGGACCCTAGCGTGGACCACGCCTACTACCACGCGACTAAGGCAGGCTTCACATGAGGCACTCCATGTATAGCGAGGTCCTCCGCGTTTTGTGGACCCTCGCGTGGAATGAAGCCCTTCGCCCAAACAGCTAAGGCATTCTTCATGGAGGGTCTTCCCGGGTAGTGAAGTGCTTTCACGCCTCGTGAACCCTCACGTGGGCTGCCTTCTAGCCAAAAATGGCTAAGACATTTGTTCACAAAGGGCCTCCAAGGGCAGTTGAGCTTTCCACGCTCCTTGAACCCTCAAGTGAACTACTTCCTTGCCCAAAAAGGGGTAAGGCACAGTTCACGAGAGCTTCTAAGGGCAGTGAAGGCTTGCACGTGCCTTGAAGCCTCCCTTGAACAATGTATTTTTCCCACACGGCTAACGCAAAGTTCAAGAGAGCTTGTATGGGCAGCGATGTCATTCACCTTCCTTGAACCCTCTCTTGAACTTACACTTTGTCGAATTTTTGGGGCTATTTTTCAACTATAAATCATTGATACGCTCAAATTACACCTCCATAAAGAAGTATAAGCGATCGTTATCAAGTAAAGAACCCAACTTATAGGTTGGGATCGATCCCATGAGAAATATGGTTTAGACTTAAACTTAACTCGCTATTATATTCGTTTAGTTAACTTATTTTCGAGACAAGTAAGTAAAGGGGGGGGGGGAGGGTTGTGAAACAAATAAGTGATTATTGTAAAGTAACAAGTGAGCAAGATTCGAACTTTGTTGTTATCAATGAGAGAGATAAACTAGGGTGTATGTGTTCCCCATAAGCTCTTAACGCGGTAATCCTAATAATAGTAATCTTTTCCTAGTGTGTCACATGTAAAGTGGTAAGTTATGTATCCCTAAGTGCTTGGTCCGTCAAATAGGAAATTTCACCCCGCACCTTAGTTCGGCTACGTATGTATAATTTACTAACCCTTACCTCTACCTCAGATTAGACATCACATCAATGTATGACTTAGTTTTAACTCTCGCACCAATTGACATTAGACTATTATATAGTATCACACTAAATTTCTATTGATAATTCTTTTCTTATTAACTACCTCCTTGGTCCGGCAAGTAGCAACAAGGCGAGTTCTAACATGCACTCGTTAAAAAGACTTCTAAACGAAAGAATTATCAATACATGCATCAACACTATTCAAGAATTACTTAGTTATTATCCATACGTTGTTAATTGTTCATCGTTCCCACAATCCTAGTTATGAATTTAGTTACTCATGCTTGTAAGAACACAATTCATAATTATAGAGGAAGAATTCATGACCTTACGTATTGAGCAGAAGAAACCCGTAATCTCCAATTGAAATTCAAAGCAAAAATCTTATAAACCAAAATTAGGAATTCAAATTGCCAAAGTTTGCAAGTTAATTCCCAAGAAAATACCAAGAACTAAAATAATATTATGGTGTCTAACACCCAAAAATGAGGTTTACATACCCTATTTATAGAAAAACTTATCCTAAACAAAAAAAAGAAACGAAATTAGGAAATAAACTTTTATGGACGCGGCTTCGATCTACGAGATTGACCTACAGACCGTGGACTGATAATTTCAACACAATATATGGTAGTTTGTCATCCATAGGGTTCCGATTACTCACAATTGATTCATTCTAACATACCGAACTAGGAACCCTAAGTCGAAACTTCAATTTAGACCATTTACAATGAGTTATTTTGATTAAAAAAACAACACAATTATATTCTATCGTCCCAAGGATGTTTTTAGCATACAAATCATCGTTTACACATAAAATTTTACCACCCAAGGTCAAGATCCACTTCGTGACTTCATAAAAATAACAATGAACAGAGAATTCAAAGTCAGAGTGAAGTCATTTACCTTACAAGTAATGGAAGTGGTGATTGTGTGATGCACTAGACTCCTTAGACCTTTTCCGAACCTTTGACACCAAACCCGGACCTTGAACTCTTTGTGAAGGGGAAATGGGGTGATTTTTGGGAGAAAGGAAGAGAATTATGGGAATGGGAAGATATGTATGGGAGATGAGAGTGATTTGGGGAGTTAAATAGGGAGTTCTGGGATTTAGAGGGGTTAGAAACGGTTAGGAGGGAATTGGGTAATGGGGGATGTATTTGAAAATGAAAAGTTTTTATTAAAGGGGGGTCCGGGTCGGGTCAGCAGATTCCTAGATTTGGACCCACGAAACCCCGTCTACGGGTAGTGGGTCGACCTACGGACCGTAGGTCCTATTCGTAGGTCACTCTTACACTTAAAAGTTTTAAGGACTTACCTAGGGGTCTACGGATACCATTCACGGTCAGTGGATGGACCCACACACCGTCGATGGGGTTTGTAGACCTCTGCACAACCTATTTTTCTGTAGATTCAGTTGTTCGTCCCTACACATGTAGAAACTATTAAGCCTTTCTTTTTACATTTTCTGTACACCTTTTAGACACAAGCCCTATGTTATATCGAGCCAACACTAATACAAAAACAAAACACCTATCTAAAGTATTACAAAAATTCAAATAAACAAAAAAAACTCCTAAATCGACAAGAGAAACCTATAGTTGGCTAGATTGTACATCTTGGGTTGCCTCCCAAGCAGCGCTTGATTTAACGTCGCGGCACGACGCAGTCCCCTTGATTACTCAGACTTCATCAAGGTAGTAGGCCTCAACCACTTCTTCCACACTCTCTTCTTTTCCCATGTAGACCTTGATCCTTTGCCCGTTCACCTTAAACCTTGTTCCCTCCTTGTTCTCGAGCTCGATCGCTCCATGTGGGAACACTTGAATGACTATAAATGGCCCGATCCACTTGGACTTGAGCTTTCCTGGAAACAAGCGCAACCTTGAGTTGAATAGAAGCACCAGATCACCCACAACAAATTCACGCTTTTCAATCTTTTGATTGTGATACTTCTTCATCTTTTCCTTGTATAAGGCTGAACTTTCATAAGCTTTTAGGCGAAACTCGTCAAGCTCATTCATGTCATTCACTCTTTGACTCGATGCGGCGCCCCAATCCAAATTCAACTTCTTTAGCGCCCACATAGCCTTATGCTCTAGCTCTACCGGCAAATGGCAAGACTTCCCATATACAAGTTGGTAGGGGGACATACCTATGGGAGTCTTAAATACGGTGTGATAGGCCCATAGAGCATCATCAAGCCTCCTTGACCAATCAATTCTATTTGCATTCACAGTCTTTGCAAGGATTTGCTTTATCTCTATGTTGGACACTTCAACTTGCCCACTAGATTGCGGATGGTAAGGAGTGGCTACATTACGACGGACTTCATATTTCTCAAGCAACGTTTTGAACAACTTATGACAGAAGTGGGAACCTTCATCGCTGATAATCACCCTAGGTGTACCAAATCTCAATAAGATATTCTTTTTCAGGAATACGGTGACACCTTTACCTTCATTGTTGGAAAGCGTAATTGCTTCCACCCATTTTGACACATAATCAACCTCAACAAGAATATACTTCATCCCATGTGAACTCACAAACGGACCTATAAATTCAATGCCACATACATCAAACAACTCAATCACCAATATCGGATTTATAGGAAGCTCTTGCCTCTTTGAAATTCCTCCTTCTCTTTGGCAACGATCACAAGACTTGGCGAAATCATGAGCATCTTGGTGGATGGTAGGCAAGTAATACCCAGACTGCAAAATCTTGTACGCAGTTCGAATACCACTATGATGACCACTAACAAGCGAAAAATGACACGCATCTAGTATACTCATCATCTCAACCTCAGGCACACAACGACGAATAATATAATCAGCACAAATACGGAATAAATAAGGCTCATCCCAAAAGAACTTCTTCACATCATGCATAAACTTTCTCCTTTGGTGAAAAGACAAATCCAATGGAACCAGATCACTTGCCAAGTAGTTAGCAAAGTCTGCGAACCAAGGAATTAGATCAAGAGAAGCAACCAATACCTGTTCATCTGGAAAAACATCATTAATTTCAGCCCCATCTTCTAGCTTGAGCATAGCTTCCTCCTCTAATCTGGACAAATGATCGGCAACTTGACTTTTTGTCCCCTTTCTGTCTTTCACCTTAAAATCAAACTCTTGCAGCAACAATACCCATATAATCAATCTCGGTTTTGCATCCTTCTTAGCCATCAGATACCTCAATGCATAATGGTCAGTATGCACTATGACCTTAAAACCAAGCAAGTAGGATCAAAATTTCTCGAATGAGAAGACCACAACAAGGAGTTCTTGTTCAGTTACTGTATAGTTCTTTTGAGCCACATTTAGAGTTTTGTTGGCATAGTAAATAAGATGAAGAATCTTCTCTCGCCTCTGTCCCAATACCACACCAAGCGCCACTCCACTCGCATCACATATCACTTCAAAAGGCTGCCCCCAATCCGGTGAAATAATGATAGGTGCGGAAACTAGATTTTCTTTTAACTCTCCAAATTCTCTCAGACAAGCATCATCAAAATAAAACCTACACTTCTTTTCGAGCAATTTGCACAATGGGTGTGCAATTTTGGAGAAATCCTTAATAAACCTCCTATAAAAGCCTGCATGCCCAAGAAAACTTATAACACCTTTAACAGAGATAGGTGGTGGAAGCTTTTCTATTACCTCGACTTTCGCTCTATCAACCTCAATACCCTTCTCAGAAATTTGATGACCCAGAACGATCCCCTCTTTCACCATGAAGTGGCCCTTTTCCCAATTGAGCACACGATTGCACTCTTCACACCGTTTAAGTACCTCGACCAAAGATCCAAACAACCATCAAATGAGTCACCTACCAGAGAGAAATCATCCATAAATACCTCAATAGTGTCCTCCATCATATCAGAGAATATCGACATCATGCAACGCTGGAAGGTTCCTGGAGCATTACACAACCCAAATGGCATCCGTTTGAAAGCGAACGTCCCATAAGGGCAAGTGAAGGTGGCCTTCTCTTGGTCTTCCGGAGCTATGGAGATCTGATTGTAGCCCGAATAACCATCAAGAAAATAATACTAAACCTTACCAGCAAGGCGGTCCAACATCCGATCCATGAACGGCATAGGGAAGTGGTCATTTTTTATCCAAGCATTCAATTTCCGATAGTCCACGCATACTCTTCATCCAGTCATGGGACGCATCGGAATAAGCTCATTTCTCGCATTAGGTACCACAGCAATCTCATCTTTCTTGGGCACATACTGAACAGGACAAACCCAACTACTATCTGCAATGGGATAAATAACTCCAGCATCCAACCACTTGATGATTTATTTTTTCACTACCTCTTGCATAGGTGGATTTAGTCTCCTTTGGTGCTCAATACTAGGCTTGTGATCTGGCATGAGTTGGATTTTATGAGAACAAATGCCAGGAGGAATCCCAATAATGTCTGAAATAGTCCACTTAATAGCCCGCTTGAATCTCTTCAACACAGAAACCAAAGCCTCAACTTGTTCCGCATTCAAATCGGCCACAATGATGACCGCTAAAGTACCATCTCTCCTCAACAATACATACCTCAAATGTGATGGTAGAGCCTTAAGCTCCAATTTTGGAGTCTCTTCAACAGACGGTTTTACGGGTGGAGAGTCACAATTCTTCATATCTAATTCCAATCTCTCCGGTTTGGAATGAAATTCGAACCTATCAAGTGCGACAACTAACTCATCATTGTCTTCAATACCATCACCCTTAAAATTCATTATTACCGCTGCAAGTGCATCAACACCTAACCGCTCTTCCATAGACACCTCAGAACCTCGCTCCACAATATAAGTCACCACTGACACTGACTTAAGATCACTTTTCTGCTTCATGGACCTACATATATTAAACGTTACCTCTTCACTATTCAATCGGAACTTCATCTTACCTTTCTCCATATCGACCAAGGCGCACTCAGTAGCAAGGAATGGTCTCCCTAGGATGATGGGA
>JAJOOO010013052.1:0-23429 GCA_029582685.1 Solanum piurae
TTGACTATGTCTATATCTATGATGTTATCTCTTATGCTCACTAGTTATGATTACGGTCTACTATGTTATAGCCTATGTCTTATTATGATGTCTCTTATGCTTATGACTTATATTTTTCAACTATCTTCGAAATGATGATTTAACTTAGCAAAGTGCATACATTCAACTAAAATGTCCTTTTTAGCATGTTTTCAAGGCTTTTATACATGGCTATCATACTTCGTACATTTTGTACTAACCCATATTTTCCTACATTTTTCCCAAGTGTAGGGTCCGGTTCTTAAGGTGGTCATCATTTGGTTCAAGCTTGGATTCGACTACTCTCCTAGCTTGTGGTGAGCCCTCATAATTCGAGAACAGATTGCTATCATTTGTAGTTTCTTATATTGTACTTCTATTTTAGACATGTTGTATGGGCAAGGCCCAATTTGATTCAACTATTGTATTAGATGGCTATATTGAGACAAGTCAAGACTTCTGCTTTGCTTTTATGAAAAACTTTTTAAGACTTGAAATGTATTTTACTTCTTATTGTTCTAATGATTTATGTTATGATATGCTAAGTGGCTTACATGGTGCCTTTCGGGGTATTGTGTGTCTTGTTACATCTATGGGGTACCCCTGGGTCGTGACAGATACGTCCGTTTGAAGTCGGGCTGTCCAGTGAAGGAAAGTTACCCAAAAATATGAGAGGTATTTTAGTCTTTTCCTTAACCAATCTGATTAATAAATTTTTAGTAAATAATTAGGGGTCTAAATTATGCTTAGGATTTTGAGAGGAGTTCAAGAACAGGAGAAAAGGATAAAATTTTAAGGCGTTCGTCCAGATTTTTGAGTTTTGTTACGGATTTAGCCAAGGGGTTTTTATTCCTAAGAGGTATGTGATTTCTCATAGTGTTGGGTTCGTTCACCCACACGCTAACCATGTTATTTTTAGTGTAGTTTCTTTCTTAAAATTTAAAGTATTAGAGTTCTTGATTAGTGTTCTTGAAGTTTTGCTATTGTTCTTGATTTAAGATGGGTTTGATGGGTTCTTGAGATAATCGTATCTAGTTTAAGAGTTGTTTTGAGTAGATTCTCGTGTACTTGTATTGGGTAATTGAATCTAAGGAGAAATTGAGAAAAAGAATTGATTCTAATCGAATTAAGGTCAAAATTTGAGTCGAAGAATTCATCGAAATTGCCTGGGGAGGGGCTGGGGTGGCACCCTAGCAGTGCGCCAAATTAGTGCCTCTAAACTTTAGGGGTTGGCTCCCCGCACCAGCAGCGCGCCAGGGTCGCCTGCCCCCATCGTTTTTCCTTCGTTTTACCCCTATAAGTTCTCTTAAGGTGTATATTCACTCCCTATTGCTTCTAACTATTCTAAACTACTTCTAAACATATAGAAATCATTAACAATGTGAATCATAACCTTGAATTCATAATTCAAATTCAAAGTAGAGCTAAGAGTCAAGTCTTGAGAGTTCTTCGAGTCATGTTAAGAAGTCTTTTACAAACCTTTTAAATTTGTTTTAAGACTTGAGAATTTGAGTTTGAGGATGAGTAAAGTTGAGTTCATATTCTTTAAAATGATATATGGGACTAAGTATTCCCCAAAGAAATGTTTTAACATTTAAGAAGAAGGAGGAAACACCAATTTCTAAAAAGAGTTCATGAGTACTATCTCCTTTAAGATAAAACCTTTTGATTAGCAATCTCAAAGTTGTGGAAGAGGAAATGTTTCTTTAAAACATAATGAGCTAATTTATATTTTGGCAGTAGTATTGAGCACCGATATAGGGGAGAGTTCTAACAACTAATAACCTATAAATAGTGTAGCCAACGTGGGTAGAAAAGGGTCATACTTTTTAGATGATTCCTTTATTGCTTTGTAGCATAGACTAGTGGATCCACTTATTTAAAAAGTTTTGTACCTCGGAAAAGAATAGGACAATTCTGGCAGCGTGTGCTAGACGTTGTATCATCACATAGCTCATAGTGATGGTTGTCGGTTAGAGAATCTCCCAAATAGTGTTATTTTGTATTTTTGCATACAAAAGGAGTATTATTGTATTTTTCAATATATTGAGTTGTTATCTACTATTTCAAAAGCTTTTCTTTATATTGCATTTTTATCACTCATTTATATTGAAATGAGTTGAGTTGAGACGAGGTAAGTGTTTCTTCAGTTCCAGTTCAAGCTTATGTCTTGTTTTAGATTTCCCTCACATGATCGTATATTCCATCAACTAACGCCATTTGGACTACATATTTTATGATGTAGATACAGGTAACCAGGATCATCATCCAGCGCTTCGTTGATCCATTTGAGTTCCAGAGTATTGGTGAGCCTCTTTGCTTCTGGAGGATCCCTTCTTTATATTTTTCAAGTATTTCAGTTTGTTAGGATGATCGGGGGTTTTTTCCTGACATCCCTCATAGTATTAGAGGTTCCATAGATTGATAGACACTAGTTCATGAGTCATTTTATTTAAGTCGGACTGTCCAATTAAGGAAAGTTACCAAAAAATATGAGGGATATTTTGGTCTTTTCCTTATCCAATCGAATTTAAATGTTTTTGGTAAGGTTTTAGGAGTTTAAATTGATTGGAATCAGTTTTAGTTATTCCTAAAAGGGAAAAGGGTCAAAATTACCCCTGAACTATGTGAAATGGATCACTTATATTCTCCGTTACATTTTGGGATAAAAAATGCCCCTGCTGTTATCCCAAGAAACCACAAATACCCTCAAGATTTAACACCCCAAATTTTTAATGAAATGGCGAGCCGCATGGAACTACTCCCTCCACCTAAACTGCAACTAGGATTCCCACTAACCCATCATCTTCCCAAATCAAATTAAATTCCCATTCCCTTCATTATTCATTGTTGACTTCTAAAGTCTACGGTGTTCTACCCTTACCATCAGTGATGCCCTTTTTTTTTCATGATTCAATTAGTGATAATTTAATATTACACCTCTAAAACCAAAACAAATTAGCAATAACATGTTAGTGATATTGCCCCAGTGACAGAAACAAAGCAGTATTTTATCTTCAATTCCATCATGAAGTAGTGTATATGACCACAAAGAAGAGTAACAATCTTCAAAACTAAAAACCTGATCAACAACTAAAATTTAATGGAAACCCATTGCTTGAAAACTAAACAAAAAAACTCATTGCTTGAAACTTTAATGGAAAAGATTTAATTTTTCTCTCAAAACTGGGTTTGATTTGGGAGGATGAATTGATGGTTAGCAAGAATGGGTTAGTGGGAATCTTAGTTGGCAGCTTAGGTGGAGGGATCAGTTCCATGTGGCTTGCCACGTCATTAAAATTTTGGGGGGTTAACTCTTGAGGGTGTTTGTGGTCTCTTGGGATAACAGCGGGGGTATTTTTTTTATCCCAAAATGTAAAAGAGGGTATAAGTGATCTATTTTGCATAGTTCAGGGGCAATTTTGACCCTTTTTCGTTCCTAAAATATGCTCAGGTTTTTTAGTGGAGTTCAAGAAGAGAAAAGAGGAGAAAAAGAGGGAACGTTCAAGGCGTTCGTCAAGTTTCTTGCGATACTTCGAGAGATTTCGCCAAGGATTTTATCCTAAGAGGTATGTAAGCTTCTAGAGTGTTGGGTTTATTCACCCACATGCCAATCATGAGTTTCTTTTATGAATTTCATCCACGAGATTGATTATATTGATAATCTTGTTTAGTTTCTGAAGTTTTGTGCTTCATTTTTGCTAATGAAGTTCTTGTTTAGTTCTTGAGGTGAGAGTTGCGAATGAGTGTTGTTCTTGGTGGGTTTTGGTGTAGAATTCACTGTAATTAGGTTGGGTTTAAGGATCCAAAAGTGTTTGGAGGAAAATCATTCGAGTTTCAATGAGGTAGGGCTGAAAAAATTGATGAAATTATTGGATTCGTCTGGAACGTTGTTGGGGCAGCGTGACGCTGTTGCTTCTGAGGGGCTGGCACCCTGCACCTGCACCACTCCCCAGACCAGGCTCAGTCAAATTAGGGCTGGCACTGTGCGCCACTAATGCGCCAGGGATGTCAGGTCCTTTCTGCCTCCGTTATTTGTTCCGTATTCGATCTTTCAAAATATGTCTTCACTCTCTTAGAGATTTTTACCATCAAACCTATATAAAATAATCAAGAAACCCTATATATCAATTCACGATTATTGAATTCATAATTTAAATTCAAGGAAGAGTTAAGAGTAGAGTTCAAGAAAGTCTTTGAGTTAAATTGTGAATCATTCGAGATCAACGATCGATTTGAGTTCTTTAAAAGGGTTCCTTCAATACCTATTGAATCTAAACACTCTAAAATACATCTAAACATCGAGAGATAATTTATAACATGAATCATAAACCTTAAATTCATAATTTAAATTCAAGGAAGAGTTAAGAGTAAAGTTTGAGAAAGCCCCTTTGAGTACTTTCGAGGAGTCTTCTACAATAACTTATAAAAAATTTCAAGACTCGAGTAAGTGAGTATGAAAATGAGGAGGATGTATTCATGAGTCTACATTATCATTGAGATCCTTGAGTTAAGTCGTTCATTCCCATAAATTATGTATGAACTCCATAATTTGAGTATCTTTGAGAGGAGTAGTATTTTCAAGTTATAAGTCTGGAGTATTGAGTTCCTAATCATTTTGGGGTGATATCCATAATCATGGGAATACTACATGTTACCAATGAAAGTCCTTGAGTTGAGTAGCTCATGCCCATAATTCCGGATGAGCCATCTGAGTCGAGCATTCGTGAGATGAGTAGTATCATTGACTCCTTGAGTTCCAAGTATTGAGTTCAATGCATGGTTACTGAAAACCTTGAATTAAGTCGTTCACGTCCATAATTCGGCATGAGCCGTGTTTGAAAAGTCTTTTTACAAATTGTTTTAAAACTTATTTTAAATATTTGAGCACTAAGTTGATGAAGAGTAGAGATGAGTTCATTTTCTTTAAAATGATATATGGGAACTAAGTATTTCCAAGAGTAAATGTTTTTACATTTAAGATGTGAGGAAATTGAGATTTCCAAAAGAGTTTTGAGCAGTTTCAGTACCATCTCTTTTAAGAGGAAGATTTTTGAGTAATAATCTCAAAACACAGAAAGAGTTATGTTTTTAAACATATGAGCTAGTTATATTTTGAGAGTAGTATTGAACACTAATATGGGGAAGATTTCAGACAACTCACAACCCCCATAAACCATGCAGCCAACGTGAATAGAAAGGGTCATACTTTTTAGATGATTCCTTATTGATTTTTATAACAGACTAGTGGATCCACTTAGTAGTAGGTTCTATACCCTGGAAAAGTATAGGACAGTTCTGGCAGCATGGGCTAGACGTTGTATCATCACATAGCTCTGAGTGATGGTTGTCGGTTAGAGAGTCTCCCACATAGTTACTTTGTATTTTTATATACAAATAGAGTTATTATTGTATTTTCATACAATTGAGTCATTATTGTATTTTTGCATACAATTGTGTTATTGCTTATTATTTTAAAAGCTTTCCAAATATTGTATCTTTTATTGTTGATGAGTATTTTGCGTTTGAGTTGAGTATCCTGAGTCAGAATTGAGCACCTTATTGTTGAGTTGAGCCCTATTTCTTTGAGTTGAGTTGAACTATGTTTCATAGAGTTGAGTCTCTTATTATTGAGTTAAACTATATTTCATTGAGTTGAGTTTGGTTGAGTTGAGTTGAGTGAGTTGAGAAGAGGTAAGTATGTTTCTCTTCCATCATATCAAGTTTATCGTTATGGTTTAGAATTACTCTTACATGCTCGTACATTCCATGTATTGAGACATTTGGCCTACATTGTTTCATGATGCAAATACAAGTATTCAGGATCATCAATAGGCATTTCGTTGAGGTCATGTGATATTCCAGTCAGCTTTGGTGAGCCATCTTATATTCCGCAGGACTTCACCTTTATCTTACAATTAGTAGTTTTGATATGTCGTGAGTCTTGTCCTGATATCCTTTTGTAAAATTAGAGGCTTCATAGATAGACAGAGTTGCGGAGTTTCTATATTTACTTTTATTTTGAGTATTGTACAGACTTTTAAAAAAGGATGAGTACTTGAGTTTATTAAATTTATTTCAGTTTTAAGCTTTTGTATGCTTGAGTTAGTCTTCCGCTTGTAGCCAGTCAGGATGAGGGTTCGCTTGGGGACCAGCAATGGTTCTCGAGTGCCGGCCACGTCTAGGGTGTAGGCTTGGGTCATGATAGTTATAGATTTGTTCAACTATTAAATATGTGCACTATTATTATAATCTCTTCCTATTTATTTTTTTTCAATTCTATTCTACAAGAATATAAAGTCAAAATGAGCAGTCAAACATCTTCACACACGTCAAAAAGATCAAGAAATTCAATTCCTTCGACTCGAAAGACATGGACTGCAGTAGAAGAACGGACTCTTATAGATGAGTTAAAAGAGGTATGTATTAATGGTTGGAGAAGTGATAATGGAACCTTTAGGCCAGGATACCTAAAAGAGCTAGAATGTTATTTATGCAAACATCATCCTAACAGTGGATTCAAAGGTGAACCACATGTTTTATCTAATACAAGATACTAGAAGAAATGTTATGCGAGTATAGCCATGCTAAAGAGTCGAAGTGGATTGGGATTTCAATATAGTGATGGAGCTATAATAGTTGATGATCCCAAATTTTGGGATGACTTTCTAAAGGTAATTAATACTTTATTAAAGTTATTGTAATTGTTTTACGCTATTTGCATGATGCCACATGCCTTTTCTTTTATGATTATTTTCTAGGTTGATCCAAATGCCAAAAATATGGATACCAAAAAATGGCCGATGTTTGTGGATTGGGAGAAACTCTTTGGCAGGGATAGAGCAATAGGAGAATTTGCAGAAGGACCATTAGATGTTGTTGAGGAAATTCAAAGTAGTCAATCTTCAAGACTGTTTAATAACACGAGTTTGGGATTTCCTATTGATCTTGATGGCGATGAAGAAGCTTGTTGTAGTCATAGACCTAAAATGACTATGGGAGAACCTAAAAATTCTACTGGAGCTACTGCATTTCCTGGAGCATCTGAAAATGAAAATACTGACGCATTTGAACCCGAAGAAGTTGAATCTCAACAAACCAATAAGCAAGGTGAGTATATTAAAAGATCATCTAATGTCAATGAAAAGGAGATTTGCAAGAAAAGCAAAAAGATTCCGAAGAATGATACTAAGACATTTCTTAAGGGTATGGTTTTTACGAATAGTCAAGACAAACGAATGGGTGCCTTGATTGACAAGATTGAAAATCACGACCAATCTAATCTTCGTGATCAAATTTATTCCATCATTGAATCTCCCATATTTGAGTTGTACTCCACAGAGAAACACGTCAAAGCAACAATGGTTCTTTGTGATGATGTCAAAAAGATGGAATTATTTATATGCATGGGTGAACTTTAGCGTCAAACTATGATGTTTATGATTATCAATGATAAATTTAAAGTACCGTAGACTTCAAGATAAGTGGAGAGTCCATTTTGCTATTTTTTCTTAACTGAAGACCTTCAAAGGTTTGATTGCAGTGTTACTTTTTTATACCTCTGTTATGTCCTATACTGAAAATGGTTGGCGTTTGACAGACACGAGGGTAATAGCTTTTGTGTAACTATAATCTATGGAAAAACTTGAATGTGGTGTCACTTGTGATAAAATGAAATGATGCATGTAAATGTGCCTATTTGGATTGCTATTGTCAATTGATGTACTTGATTCTCACTTCTCATTTTATCTGTACATATTGAAATGTGAATGATTGGAGTTAAAGCATGGAAATATGTTAGGTTGGTCATGGACCATGTGATTTGCTTTCCGGCCTCCTTCTCTTGATACATGTGTTAGTTCCATTGGTTTTGAATTAAATATAAATTTCGACATGCCAAATGGTTATATCGGCAACCTTTTGACAATACCGGTAATTCAACTAATCTAAGCGATCATGAGTTGTCCGGCCTTCTGCATTTGCTCATTGCACTTATCTTGTATGGTTATTTAATTCCTCATTAAAGTCATAAAATTCCAACCTGTATCATTCATAAATCAATGTATAAGTATGTTAATTTCAGTGAAATTTTCATCCTAAAAGATTGAAGGTTTGATGTTCTTGATTAGTGTTCTTGAATTTGCTTCCGTTCTTGAATTAGGATTGGATTGATGAGTTCTTGAGATAATCGTATCGATTGTATGAGTTTATTTAGTAGATTCTTGTGTACCTATATTGGGTAACTGTTATGGGTAACTGAATCTAAAAACAAATTGAGAAAAAGTATTGAATCTAGTCGAATTAAGGTTAGAAAAGGAGAAGAAAATTTCGTGAGATCGGAATTGGGGGGAGGGTGGCACGGCGCACCACTGATGCACCAGCAAGGCTGGCGTGGCGCGCCAGCAGTGCGCCATAATGTGGTTTCTGAACTTTAGGGGACCCCCCACCCGTTTTCCGTCTTTTAGCCCCTCTGAGTCCTTCGAAAGTGTTCTAACACTTCCTATTGATTCTAACTATTCTAAATGACTTCTAAACATCTAGAAATTGTCCATAAACATGAATCATAACCTTGAATCCATAAATTCAAATTCAAGGTAGAACTAAGAGTAAAGTCTTGAGAGTTCTTGGAGTCTTTTCAAAGAGTCTTTTACAATTGTTTTAAACTTGTTTTAAGACTTAAGCATTGAGTTTGAGAAAGAGTAGAGTAGAGTTCATTTATTTAAAATTATATATGGGAACTGAGTATTCCTAAGAGTAAATGTTTTCACATTTAAGATGTGAGGAAATACCAATTTCTGAAAAAGTTTTCATGAGCAGTTCTAACTACCATCTCTTTTAAGAGAAAGACGTTCTGAGTAATAATATCAAACCACAGAAAGAGTTATGATTTTAAACATATGAGAAAGTTACATTTTAGAGTAGTATTGAGCACCGATATGGGGACGAGTTCAAATAACTTAAGTCTACATAAACTATGTAGCCAACGTGGGTAGCGAGGATCATACTTTTTAGATGATTCCTTATTGATTTTAAGCATAACTTAGTGGATCCACTTAGTTGAGGATTTTTATACCCCGGCAAGGTATATGAAAGTTATGCCAGCGTGGGCGAAACACTATATCATCACATAGCTCATAGTGATGATTGTCGGTTAAGAGAATCTCCTACAGAGTTACTTGTATTTTCATATACAAAACTAAGTTATTATTATTGTCACACCCCGAACCTACACCCTGGGCGGGACTAGCACTCGAGAACAATTGTTGGCCCCAAGGTCTTCTACCCTTTCTAATTCTATGTATTTCTAGTAGCGGGGTGTTACAATTATGTATTTAAATACACTGAGTTGTTATTTACTGCTTAAAGCTTTTCTTTATATTGCATCTTTCTTTACTGTTTTGTCACACCTCAAATCCCATTAAAACGGACAGGCACCCGATGCCCTAAAGGCCCGAGAGAACCAACATGTAACCTGTGCTTACTATGCATATAATTATGACAATCTTGTGACAAGTTCACATAGGATGCAGTGATACAAACCAACATAAGTAGACCCACAACTTATATACAAGACTCGGCCGTTGAGGCCACACTTGTTAAGACGCAACTGAACCATATACATAAGTCTACAAAGCCACTAAATGATAGAAAACCTTAGAGTAGGTCGAGACAGACCCCGCCTTACCCTTAACTATGATACAATACCAAAATGAATCTACCAAGGACTCAGTAAAGCTTTGAATCAATCTGGAACTCACCAAAAGTAGCTGAGTGTCGTGTACTCCTACTGAGGAGGTCTACTAGCTGAAGTACATGTTCCTGCAACATGAAATGCAGCTTCCCCCACAGGGGACGTCAATACGAGAAAATGTACTGAATATGTAAGGCAATAACATATATAAAATAAGAGTTCGAATGAAATCAAGTATCAATACATGTGTGCATAAATCAGAAGAGAAGACCACCTTTGTTAACTCTTGTGGGATCATGTATGTTACATTCTTGTCTTTACCTTTCTGTGTGTTATGATCTTTATAAGGCATGTGATACGAATGACCAGATGATCAGTGGTAGAAGAGGATGACCCATGCTAGGCATTTTAACCCCTGGGATGCGGTCCTAATAATTACACAAATTGGATTCGGCCCATGCTAGGCTTTCGCCCATGAGCTGCCACTCTTCTATACCAGTTGGGATCGGTCCACGCTAGGTTTTCGCCCCTGAGCTGCCACCCTTAATTATACAGATTGCTTCACTTAGATTCTTTAATATTTGAGATTGTTGTTTTGGTGGTCATAATCATTTTTTATATTTGGAACTACGGACCAGTAGTAGAAGACTTGAAAATATTACTTCAAGGCAGTAACAATGACATAAGGAGCTATGTAACATCAATGCTTTACTTGTGAGCTTTAATGACACAATTCACTTCAATTGACTAAGAGGAGGATTCACCAAAGTTGCTTTTGCAAATACCAATGTTATATCAGCACACAGGAGGATAATTACACACGTATAGAGTAGTGAACATATAATGAAGTAATTCTACACACTAAGGAGAGGGGGAAATATTGTTAGCTATTTGGAGATCATATGATGCCACCACGGTTCCTTTACTAGGAATAGAACTTAGGAAATTCACTTATTGATTTTAATTGCAAGTATTTTATTTCATGCCGAAGAATATTGAATCGAATAGCCTTACATACCATATCCTCTGACCAATACAACTATCACGATTTAGCCTCCCCTTTTAAGTTTTAATCTACAATATAAGTCATGATAAACTAAAATTAGCAGCAATCACACCGTGAGTCTCATAAAACAGTAGCTAACTTGACGGATAATGAGCCCATACAGCCCTCAAAATAATGTGTATCACCACACCCTCCTTCTCTGCCCAATACATTCATTATAAATCATTTTCCAAGATTACCCAAGCTACACCAACAACAATACACAGAAAACAGCCGCAAATATTCTTTATCATACAACCAATTATTGAACTTACCACCCCCTTGAGTTCTTTATGACAGCACACCCATAATTCCTCACTCAAACTCATACATAAGGAGGAAGAAAATGGAGCAGTCACCTTACCTCAATTTCTGCAACTTCTCCTTATAACTTGAATTCCTCTAGAACTTCAACTTCCCTTCACACTTAAACCAAAGAAGAAGAGAAAAGTATCTTATATCCAAGGAAGTGAGCAGTAGCTTCTGGAAATATTATGCCTTTATGCTTATACTTGAGCATGAATAACATGTTTTCCCAATCATCCATGGGAGAATTAAGCTAAATCCATAAGTGTTTTCACTTATCTTGTCTTTCAGAGATGACTGTTTCTTCGAGAACCCTAGAAGAGCTTCAAGGCTGCTGTTTTAATCCTTAAGAGAAAAGAGAGAGATAGAGCTAGAGTTAATCCTCAATATTGTGTTAAAATGAGTGAGAGTAGCAGCCAATATATCTTGTATTGAGCTTTCTTCACCTTTAAGAATATCCTCTAGAAAGCTTAATTTTCAGCCACTAATTGGTCAAGTAGGTGCTGCACCTGCTTATTTACGTCAAGCAGCTCAAAAGGTCAAACTAGGTGATGCACCTACTTGCTTTCACTTGGGCTTAAATATTGGGCCTTGACAGATTTGGCTGTTGGGCTTAAATTTCATTTTTCCTTTTATTTAACTTAGTTTGGGCCTCAAGTGAGTCCATTAGCATAGGCCCAAATCTGATCCATAAAGCTTGGCCTTTTTAACTAGATCCATATAGCTCAAGTAGGTGATGCAACTACTTGATCCTTTGGACTGGTCAATAAGTCAAAGTAGGTGATGCACCTACTTGTCACATGCTAGCTTAGTTAAGTCAAGCAAGCAGCTCACTTATTTTATTCCATTTTCTAAATATTAATCCCTTTTGCTTTAACTTATCACTTAACTTTTAAATTTAAGGTCAATTACCACCTTACTATATCTTTAAATACTCCCGTTGGAGTTAACTTGCAGTACACAAGCTGAAACATGCAAGGCATCACATCAACTTCCGAGCTTATTTAAACCAACACTAATCATATAAGAATCATGGTCCCTCACCTATACTATAAGGTTATGTCAAGTATCACAAGAATATAACAAGCATATGCGTAATACGGGTTGTTACATGTTTTATATTGAAATGAGTTAAGTTGAGTTGAGTTGAGACGAGGCACGTGTTTCTTTCATCTCCAATTCAAGCTTATGTCTTATTTAGATTTCCCCTCACATGTTCGTATATTCCATGTACTGACGCAATTTTGCCAGCATCTTTCATGATACAGATACAGGTAACCAGGATCAGCATCCAGTGCTTCGTTGATCAAGTTGAGCTTCAGAGTTGTTGGTGAGCATCCTTGCTTCCGGATGATCCCTTTATTTTGTTTTATCATTTTAGCTTATTAGGATGTCGTGGGTATTGTCCTGACATCTATCTCAGTTAGTAGAGGCTTCATAGATAGTTAGCCATTATTAGTTCATGAGTATTTTCATGTTTAGTTGTTTATGTTATGACTTGAGTTGCCACTTTGGCTAGTTGAATGTTTATTTCTAAAACAATCTAAGTTTAACTACTCAGACAGTGCATTTTAAGATTTTATTTAAGTAGATTTTATTACTTTAATCTTTAACAATCTAACTTAAGTCTTTAACATTACCATTTTCTCAAACCCATCACGAAAATTTTAACCCATCTATTACAATCATATGTCCAAGTCCATCAAAATTCATTACTTTAATCTTTACCTACCATACCTTTTATAAGATAGTTACACGTTCTCTTAATTGAATCACTTTGTTCGTGTAATGCTAACTTTAGTATTGTTTAATTTCTTAATTGAACCTACAATAGATTTTTCAGTAGATTGTTCATTTACTAGGTGTTTGTGTCTATCAAGATACGTACGTCCTCAAAAATTTATTACTTTCAAACTAAAAAAATAAATAGAAAAACTGAACCAAACCGAACAAAACCGTCAATAACCAAACCGACGGTTATTTTTTTCGTCTGGTTTGGTTTGATTTTAGAAATTTAAAAAACCGACTAGATTGGGTTGGTTTTAGTTTTAACCAATAACTGATCCAAATTGAACCACAAACACCCCTACTGCTCATACAATGATGGCATGCTCGATTGTCATACTAATCATGTTTCTTTTCTCAAAACTCATCTTGACTTTCTCAAAACTCAGTTTAAGAACTCAATTGTTGGCTTTAAAAAAAGTTTTTCAAAATTTATAACTCAAAATAGGGTTCATGGTGAAATATAGACATGAACAAATCAACTCAAAGATATCAATAACAATATCGAAACTCAATAATTAGCAATATTATTTTTAAAGAAACATGAACTCAAGAACTCAAAATCAACTTATCTCAAGAATACTCAAATCTAGGGGTAGAATCCTAGATTTCTCTTTTTCTAATTTGAAAGTAGATGTAGGGCATGAGGACGAACTAGTCCAATACTATGATAGCCTTACATACCTGAAAGAACAAGGTTCTTCAAGAATTTTGAAGAAGAACTTGATTAGAAGCCTTGAAACCCTAACTTGAAGGTAAACAATCAAGAAAACCTTTCTTAAGATTTTTGAATTAGTTTCTTGAAATCTCTATCTCCAAGAATTATGATTTTCATTAGTGATTCATAATTGTATGGAGGAATTTGAGTTGGAAAGAATAGAATTCTTGGAGGAGGACTTACCTTGTAAGAAGAATCTTGAAAAAGATAAAAATAATCTTGAATGGAGTCTTCTACTTTGATTTTTTTTCCTTAGGATATTGCCTTAGGTTTGAGAGAGAAGAGAATGATGTATTAAGAGATGAAAATCTGATTGTTTGGATTTTTAATTAGTCAAGAAATTCGTTTAGGATTTTGTTTAGCTGTAAAAAGACTAAAACGACCCTTTTTAATGTTTTCCCGTCGGCTAATTCATCACAGCACTGTATTAGGTTACTAAAATGGTCATAATTTTTTACTCAAACCTTGGATTATTGCGAAATTTATGGAGTCAAACTTCTGAAATGAGTGAGGAAAACTAGTGACAAAAACCATGTTGATCATATCCCACTTCCAAATTGGAAGTTCTATACACTGCATATAACCTCCGGGCTTTTGGTGCTCTACCTTTACTTGTTGACAATTTGGACATTGAGCTACGAATTCCGCAATGTTTTCATTCATGTCCCCCCACACCAATACATTTCTTTCAAGTCATGATACATTTTAGTTGACCCTGGATGGACAGAATATCTCGAATGATGTGCTTCCATCATAATCCTCTTTCTTAATTCATCTACGTTAGGTACACACAATCTGTTTTGACACCGAAGTACTCCCTCTTGCGTAAGCTCAAATGCATTTGTCATACCCTATTGTACATTATCCTTAAGCTTTAATAGAATAGGATCAGTGTACTGCTTCTCTTTTACTTCCACTACTAATGAGGATTCTGCTGCATTTTGCACAACAACCCCTTCGTCTGGAGATTCAAGAAGGCAAACCCCCAAGCTAACTAGTTAGCATAGATCCTTAGTTATTCCTTGTCTTTCCATAGACTGCCCATAAGTGCTTGCCATTATTTTATGACTTAATGCATTAGCTACTACATTTGCTTTCCCAGGATGATACAAGATATCAATGTCATAATCTTTTAATAGCTCAAGCCATCTTCGTTGCCTTAGATTTAGGCCCTTTTTCTTAAAAATATATTGCAAACTCTTGTGATCAGTGTATATGTCAACAGGAACTCCATACAAGTAGTGGCGCCATATCTTCAAAGCAAATACAACTGCTGCTAGCTCTAGATCATGAGTTGGATAATTTTTCTCATGTGGCCGCAGCTGCCTTGAGACATAAGCTATTACTTTACCATGCTGCATCAATACACATCCTAGGCCCACTCCCGAAGCATCACAATACACTGCATACCCTTCTGTTCCTTCTGGAAGTACCAATATAGGTGTAGAAGTTAATTTATTCCTCAGCTCTTGGAAGCTTCTTTCACATTCATCACTCCACAGAAACTTAGTTTCTTTGTGTGTTAGCTTTGTTAAGGGTGCAGCAATGGAAGAGAATCCTTCAACAAACCTTCTGTAATAACCTGCCAATCCAAGGAAACTATGGATCTTCGTAGGCGTTGTAGGTCTTGGCCAATTTTTCACGGCTTCTATCTTCTAGTTATCAATCCTTATTCCTTCATCAGATACAATATGACCTAAGAATGCCACAGGTTTCAACCAGAACTCACATTTAGAGAACTTTGCATACAACTTACGATCACGAAGAATTTGTAAAACCTTCCGCAAGTGATTAGCATGGTCATCTTCCGATCTTGAATACACCAAAATGTCATCTATAAATACTATCACGAACACATCTAGAAATGGCTTGAATACCCTATTCATCAAATCCATAAAAGCTATTGGTGCATTTGTTAGCCCGAATGACATGACTAAAAACTCAAAATGACCATACCGTGTACAGAAAGCTGTCTTGAGAATATCTTTGTCTTTGACCCTTACTTGGTGATAACCCGACCTCAGGTCGATCTTTGAAAAAAACCTAGCACCTTGTAACTGATCAAACAAATATAAACTCTAGGGAGGGGATATTTGTTCTTAATGGTTACCTTATTCAACTGTCGGTAATCGATACACATTCTTAACGAGCCATCTTTCTTGCGTACAAATAAAACTGTTGCTCCCCATGGGGACATACTAGGCCTTATGAATCCTTTTTCTAATAAGTCTTTTAATTGCTCCTTCAACTCCAGTATTTCTTTCGGGGCCATTCTATATGGAGGGATGGATATAGGTTGAGTATCTGGAATACATCAATACCGAACTCTACTTCTCGTTTTGGAGGCAAACCCGAAAGATCTTCACGAAAAATACATCAGGAAACTCATTCACTACCGGAATGTATTGAAGAGTTGCTGGCTCTGCATCTATATTTTTCACTCTCACTAGATGACATATGTATCCTTTGGACATCATCTTATTTGCCTTGAGATAAGAAATAAAGTTACCACTTGGTGCCCCAATATTACCTTTCCATTCAAGGACTGCCTCTTTTGAAAAATGAAAATGCACCATCTTAGTTTGGCAATCTACCGTGGCATAACAAGAAGCTAACCAATCCATACCCATTATAACATCAAAATCTACCATTTCTAGCTCAACAAGGTCAGCCAATGTATCACGATCACAAACAGTTACAATGCAATTACGTTAAACCCTTCTAGCTATAATAGACTCAACAATCAGTGTAGACACTTCAAATGGCTTCACTAATAATTCTGGTGTTCTGTTGAACTTTTCAGCAATCAATGGAGTAACATATGATAGTGAAAAGATGGACAATGTACCTGTAACCACATCCGGCGAGACTTCTAAATTTTATCGATCCCTTAGAGCATATGTGCGATTCTGAAATCCACTAGAACTAGCTGCTCCCCTAGCTCCTCTACCACGACCAGTAGGCATCTGTCCCCTACCCAAAGAAGGTGATGATGATGAGGATGCAGCAACTGATCTAGTAGGTTCCACACCATCCACACCCCTATGAGGGTAATTTATCATCGTATGACCCGGTGTACCACACCAAAAACAAACATTTGTCCCAAACCGACATGCACCTAAATGATTTCTTCCACATTGTTTACAAGACTGTCGAGGAGGTCTTGATTGGCTCATACTTCCCTGCTCTTGGTACCCCGTTGTTCATGAACCTTGGCTTTCACCTCTTTGCCCAAACTGATTGCCCCTAGACTCTTGAAACCTAGGTGGGGCACTAGTTGTAGAGTAGGAAGATGATGGCCTAGGCAGCCTGTTAAAGAATCGATGCCTAAACTCTCCTTGGGATGGTGTAAACTGCCCCATGGATCTGGCCCTCTTAGAATACCCTATTTCTAACTTTTGTGTCCTTCTTCTTTGCCTTTGATCCTTCAACTTTTGTGCAAAAGCTTGCATCCTTCCTATATCCATATCTTTATTCAACAAAGCAATGGTACAATCTCTAACCAGATATGAATCTAATCTATCCACATATCGATGAACTTTATCCTCCATAGTAGCTACTACATTAGGAGCATACCTGGACAAGGAATTAAATTTGAGACTGTACTCTCTCACGCTCATAATTCCTTGGTGGAGATTTAAGAACTGATCCGCACGGGCCTCTCGGATCTCTAATGGAAGGTAATGGTCAAGGAATACCTTTTTGAACTCTTTCCATGTAGTTGAAGGTGCATTTGTTCCCCTAGATTGCTTCCAACCTTCATACCACAATATAGCCACACCCTTTAATCTATATGCTGCTAGCTCAAGTGCTTCTTTACCACTTACATGCATAACATCGAAAGTGCGTTAGATCTGATCTATAAAGTCTTGTGGATTTTCATTAGGATCTGACCCGGTGAATGATGGAGGGTCCAAATTAAGGAAGTCATGTATCCGCGTACCAGCTGCTCTATGTACACCACTAGTACTTGTGACTAGACCTTCTTGCCTTTGGCCATGGCCAGAAACTATACGAGTCAATAATTGGAATGCATTCCTCAAATCTTGCTCGGTAGCATTAATAGTGGGTTCTTGAGGTGCAGCTTCCCTCCTTAGATCTTCTGGAGGTGGAGGGATCGGGGAAGTCTGTGATAGAGACTCATCTTGAGCCTCACTTTGAACAGCTTGATTAGGTGGTGGTTGGTTGGTCCCTTCTTGGGCAGCCACATCTACACGCTTACATGTAATTTTACTCCTTCTTGTAATCGTCATCTTTGCTATAATAAAGCAATTCAGAAGTTAGATACGATTCACTTACAACATTGGTTCTACCGCACGATCTAAGAAATGAAAGAAAGGAGACAACTCCTATATGTCCCGTAGCCTCATGTTTATAAATGTGGTGCACAACACATCCATAAGCAAGACTCTACACAAACACGGCTTTGCAGACTCCATAGGATGACATGCTCTGATACCACTTTTGTCACGCTTCAAATCCCATTAAGACGGATAGGCACCCGATGCCCTAAAGGCCCAAGAGAACCAACATGTAACATGTGCTTACTATGCATATAACTATGAAAATCTTGTGACAAGTTCACATAGGATGCAGCGATATAAACCAACATAAGTAGACCCACAACTTATATACAAGACTCAGCCGTTGAGGCCACAACTTGCTAAGACGCAACTGAACCATATACATAAGTCTACAAAGCCACTAAATGATAGAAAACTTTAGAGTAGGTCGAGACAGACCCCGACTTATCCTTAACTACGATACAATACCAAAATGAATCCACCAAGGACTCAATAAAGCTCCAAATCAATCTGGAGCTCACCAAAAGTAGCTGAGTGTCGTGTGCTCCTACTGAGAAGGTCTACTAGCTGAAGTACTTGTACCTGCAGCATGAAATGCAGCGTCCCCCACAAGGGACATCAGAACAAGAAAATGTACTGAATATGTAAAGCAATAACATATATAAAATAAGAGTTCGAATGAAACCAAGTATCAATACATGTGTGCATAAATCAGAAGAGAAGACCACCTTTGTTAACTCTTGTGGGATCATGTATGTTACATTCTTGTGTTTACCTTACTGTGTGTTATGTTCTTTATAAGGCATGTGATACGAATGACCAGCTGATCAGTGGTAGAAGAGGATGACCCATGCTAGGCATTTTAACCCTGGGATGCGGTCCTAATAATTACACAAATTGGGATCGGCCCATGCTAGGATTTCGCCCCTGAGCTGCCACCTTTCTATAACAATTAGGATCGGCCCATGCTAGGATTTCACCCCTGAGCTGCCACCCTTAATTATACAAATTACTTCACTTAGATTCTTTAATCTTTGAGATTGTTGTTTTGGTGGTCATAATCATTTTTTATATTTGGAACTATAGACCAGTAGTAGAAGACATGAAAATATTACTTCAAGGCAGTAACAATGACATAAGGAGCTATGTAACATCACTGCATTACTTGTGAGCTTAAATGACACAATTTACTTCAATTGACTAAGAGGAGGATACACCAAACTTGCTTTTGCAAATACCATTTTTATACCAGCACATAGGAGGATAATTACACACGTATAGAGTAGTGAACATATAATGAAGTAATTCTATACACTAAGGAGAGGGGGAAATATAGTTAGTTATTTGGAGATCATATGTTGCCACCATGATTCCTTTACTAGGAATATAACTTAGGAAATTCACTTATTGATTTTAATTGCAAGTATCAAATTTCATTCCGAAGAATATTGAATCGAATAGCCTTACATACCTTATCCTCTGACCAATACAACTATCACGATTCAGCCTCCCCTTTTAGGTTTTGATCTATAATATAAGTCATGATAAACTAAAATTAGCAGCTATCACACTATGAGTCTAATAAAACAGTAGCTAACTTGACGGATAATGAGCCCATACAGCCCTCAAAACAATGTGTATCAGCACACCCTCCTTCTCTGCCCAATACGTTCATTATATATCATTTTCCAAGATTACCCAAGTTGCACCAACAACAATACACATAAAACAGCCGCAAATATTCTTTATCATACAACCAATTATTGAACTCACCACCCCCTTGAGTTCTTTATGACAGCACACCGATAATTCTTCACTCAAACTCATACATAAGTAGGAAGAAAATAGAGCAGTCACCTTACCTCAATTTCTGCAACTTCTCCTTATAACTTGAATTCCTCTAGAACTTCAACTTCCCTTCACACTTAAACCAAAGAAGAAGAAAAAAGTATCTTAATAACCAAGGAAGTGAGCAGTATCTTCTGGAAATATTATGTCTTTATGCTTATACTTGAGCATGAATAACATGTTTTCCCAATCATCCATGGGAGAATTAAGCTAAATCCATAAGTGTTTTCACTTACCTTGTCTTGCTAAGATGAGGGTTTCTTCAAGAACCCTAGAATAGCTTCAAGGCTGCTGTTTTAATCCTTAAGAGAAAAGAGAGAGAGAGAGAGAGCTGGAGTTAATCCTCAATATTATTTTAAAATGAGTGAGCGTAGCAGCCAATATATCTTATATTGAGATTTCTTCACTTTTAAGAATATCCTCTAGAAAGCTTCATTTTCAGCTACTAATTGGTCAAGTAGGTGATGCACCTTCTTATGTACATCAAGCAGCTCAAAAGGTCAAACTAGGTGATGCACCTACTTGCTTTCACTTGGGCTTAAATATTGGGCCTTGACAGATTTGGCTGTTGGGCTTAAATTTCATTTTTCCTTTTATTTAACTTAGTTTGGGCCTCAAGTGAGTCCATTAGCATAGGCCCAAATCTGATCCATAAAGCTTGGCCTTTTTAACTAGATCCATATAGCTCAAGTAGGTGATGCACCTACTTGATCCTTTGGACTGGATATAAGTCAAAGTAGGTGATGCACCTACTTGTCACATGCTAGCTTAGTTAAGTCAAGCAAGCAGCTCACTTATTTTATTCCATTTTATAAATATTAATCCCTTTTGCTTTAACTTATCACTTAACTTTCAAATTTAGGTCAATTACCACCTTACTATATCTTTAAATACTCCCGTTGGAGTTAACTTGCAGTACACATGCTGAAACATGCAAGGCATCACATCACATTCTGAGCTAGTTTAAACCTACTCTAATCATATAAGAATCATGGTCCCTCACCTATACTATAAGGCTATGTCAAGTATCACAAGAATATAACAAGCATATGCGTAATAGGGGCTGTTACATGTTTTATATTGAAATGAGTTAAGTTGAGTTGAGTTGAGACGAGGCACGTGTTTCTTTCATCTCCAATTCAAGCTTATGTCTTATTTAGATTTCCCCTCACATGTTCGTATATTCCATGTACTGACGCAATTTTGCCTGCATCTTTCATGATACAGATACAGGTAACCAGGATCAGCATCCAGTTCTTCGTTGATCAAGTTGAGCTTCAGAGTTGTTGGTGTGCTTCCTTGCTTCCGGATGATCCCTTTATTTTGTTTTATAATTTTAGCTTATTAGGATGTCGTGGGTATTGTCCCGACATCTATCTCAGTTAGTAGAGGCTTCATAGATAGTTAGACATTATTAGTTCATGAGTATTTTTCATGTTTAGTTGTTTATGTTATGCCTTGAGTTGCCACTTTGGCTAGTTGAATGTTTATTTCTAAAACAATCTAAGTTTATCTATTCAGACAGTGCATTTTAAGATTTTATTTAAGTACATTTTATGTTGATTAAATCTTCCGTTAAGAGTTAAGCCAGGCAAAGGGTTCCTTTGGCGCCAGATGGTTGTCGAGTGCCAGTCACGCCCAGGGTGAGGCTCGGGGCATGACATAAAGCTTTACAAAATACTTTCTCATCTCTGAACTCAACATAATATGTGATATATAAAAATACACTTTAACTCTATTGGGAAATTCTCTAACCGACAACCATTACTATAAGCTACATGATGATACAACGTCTCGCCCACACTGCAAGAACTGTCATACACCTATAAGGAATCATCTATAAAGTATGACGTTTTCTACCCACGTTGGCTACATGGTTTATGGGGGTTGTGAGTTGTTTGAACTCTCCCCCATATCGATGCTCAATAATACTCCCAAAATATAACTTAGCTCATATGTTTAAAAAACATACTCCCTCAGTTTCAAAAAGAGTGACCTGGTTTGACTTGGCACGGAGTTTTACAAAATAAAGAAGACTTTTGAATCTTGTGGTCCTAAATTAAAGTTATGTCAAATGTACTAAATTGCCCTTCAATCTTGTGGCTTTAAACATGCTACGTGGAAAGGTGAAATTAAAATGTTACCAAAAAAGGAAAGAGGTCATTCTTTTTTAAACAGTCTAAAAAGTAAAGGGGGTCATTCTTTTTTAAACGGAGGGAGTAACTCTTTCTCTGGTTTGAGATAATTGCTCAAACTACCTTCTTAAAAGAGGTAAGTTCTCTTGAAATATCTTTTACACTCATAACTTATTTAGAAATACCAGTTTCTCTTTTATCAATGTAAAAATTGATATCTCTAGGAATACATAGTTCCCTTATACTCTTACTCAGTTCATACTTGAAAACACTTTCTCAAAAACATATTTTAATATGATCATTGATGACTCAAAAAATCATACTACATAAACATTAATGATATATCTGGATACCATACTGCTCATTAGGGTTGTTCATGGTTATGGTTAAAAAATCAAACCGAACCACAATCCTAACCAAATAGATGAAAAACCCGATATTTGGTTTGATTTGGTTAGGTTTAGTTTTATATTTTGAAAAACAGATACTATTTGGTTTGGTTTTGGTTTACTAAAAAATACTTGCAAAAATAACCAAACCGAACCGATAAATAAGATATATAAATTTTATGATTATTCATCAATAAAATATAAATATTTTGTTAAATATTAAGTAACTTAAGTCTTTAACATTACAATTTTCTCAAACCCAACACGAAAATTTTAGCCCATCTATTACAATCATAAGTCCAAGTCCATCAAATTTCATTACTTTAATCTTTACCTACCATACCTTTTATAAGATAGTTACACGTTCTCTTAATTGAATCACTTTGTTCGTGTAATGATAACTTTAGTATTGTTTAATTGCTTAATTGAACCTAAAATAGATTTTCAGTAGATTGTTCATTTACTAGGTGTTTGTGTCTATCAAGATACGTACGTCCTCAAAAATTTATTACTTTCAAACTGGAAAAAAAATAGAAAAGCTGAACCAAACCGTCAATAACCAAACCGACTGTTATTTTTTTCGTCTGGTTTGGTTTGATTTTAGAAATTTAAAAAACCGACTAGATTGGGTTGGTTATAGTTTTAACCAATAACTGATCCAAATTGAACCACAAACACCCCTACTGCTCATACAATGATGGCATGCTCGATTGTCATACTAATCATGTTTCTGTTCTCAAAACTCATCTTGACTTTCTCAAAAACTCAGTTTAAGAACTCAATTGTTGGCTTTAAAAAAAGTTTTTCAAAATTTATAACTCAAAATAGGGTTCATGGTGAAATATAGACATGAACAAATCAACTCAAAGATATCAATAACAATATCGAAACTCAATAATTAGCAATATTATTTTTAAAGAAACATGAACTCAAGAACTCAAAATCAACTTATCTCAAGAATACTCAAATCTAGGGGTAGAATCCTAGATTTCTCTTTTTCTAATTTGAAAGTAGATGTAGGGCATGAGGACGAACTAGTCCAATACTATGATAGCCTTACATACCTGAAAGAACAAGGTTCTTCAAGAATCTTGAAGAAGAACTTGATTAGAAGCCTTGAAACCCTAACTTGAAGGTAAACAATCAAGAAAACCTTTCTTAAGATTTTTGAATTAGTTTCTTGAAATCTC
>JAJOOO010013053.1:0-27827 GCA_029582685.1 Solanum piurae
TGAAATCCACAAGTTTAACTTCAAGAACGCGACGAATCCTTTCTTTTTCTCCTCTTTTCTTCTCTTCTTTTTTCTTCTCTCAAAACCCTAACTTAATTTTATGAAGCGTAACTTGAACCAATTCAGTTTAGACCCCAACTTAATTACCAAAATGAATTTAATTGATTGGGTGATGAAAAGACCATAATACACTTCTAAATCTGGTTGTGACTTTCCTTATCTAGACATCCCGACTTCAATTGGGCATATCTCCCTCATACGTACTGAAAATTGAGCAAACGCGGTGGCGTTGGAAAGATAATTCAAAGAGATTTCCTACAGTAGCTTGTAGCACACCTAAATCATCGTGTGCTAGGAGTCATGGTCATTCAAATTTGACCCAAAACTCATACTTTGCTTAACCTTGTCAAACTTTCCAAAGTTGATTATTTCCAAAAACGGTTTCTTTCTAATTCTTGTTGTTTCAATTAGGGAGGTATTACAATAACCCCCCCCCCCCGGGAACATTCGTCCTTGAATGAGATTACTCTTAGTAGGTTAAGGTGTAACAATTAACATATAGCTCAAACATCCAACAAGCAAAAATGTAAATACAACATGCCAACTTAAAATAAATGCCAAGAAATAATTTGGTACCTTAATTTGGAACTTCTTCTAATTCGAACAGATGCGGGTATCTCTTCTTAATATCCTCCTCAGCTTCCCAAGTAGCTTCCTCAACAAACTGATTTCTCCACAAAACTTTGAATGATGCTACTTCCTTGGTTCTCAACTTGCGAACTTGGAGGGTGTAAAATCTTAACAGGAATCTCCTCATAAGATAAGAAATCCTTTATACCAATATGTTCAGTAGGTATGATAAGTGAAGGATCGCCCATGCACTTTTTCAATATGGAAATTAAAATACCGAATTGACCGCTGCTAACTCTTGTGGTAGCTCCAACTCATAAGCTACATTACCAATCCTTTTGGATATTCTGTATTGACCAATATACCGGGGACTAAGCTTCCTGTTCTTACCAAATCTGATAGAACCCTTCATGGATGAAACTTTCAAGTATACCCAATCATCTACTTCAAACTCTAAATCCCTTCTCCTAATATCAGTTTAGGATATCTAACAACTCTGCACTGTTTTCAACCTTTCTTGAATAATCTTAACTTTCTACATAGCTTGATGAACTAAGTCTGGTCCGTTCAACCAACATCACAAACCTCAAACCATCCAATACGAGATTTACATCATCTCTCATAAAGAGCTTCATAAGGAACCATCTGGATGCTAGAATGGTAACTATTGTTGTAAGCGAACTCAATGAGAGGTAGGTTATCATCCCAATTACCCTTGAAATAGATCACACAGGCCCTCAACATATCTTCTAATGTCTGAATAGTGCGCTCTGCTTGACCATCTATCTGAGGATGAAAAGCAGTACTCAAGTTCACCTTTGAACCCAAACCAGTCTGGAATGACTTCCAAAACTGTGCAGTAAATTATGCACCTCTATCTGAAATAATGGAAACCGAAACTCCATGAAGTTTTATTACCTATTGAATGTATAACTTGGCATAGTCTTCTGTTGAATGGGTAGTCTTTACTGGCAAAAAGTGGGCTGATTTGATCATCACCCACTTCCATTCCAGAAGATCTATATTCTGAGCCATACCACCAAGCCTTTGGTGCTCTACTTTAACTTGTTGGCAATTAAGGGATTTAGCAACAAATCCAACAATACCTTTCTTCATACTATTCCACCAATCTACTTCTCTGAAGTCACGATACATCTTTGTGGAGCCCGAATGGATAGAATATCTGGAGCTATGAGCTTCCTCCGTGATCTTCTCTTGGATTTCATCCACCCTTGGTACACACAACCTACCTTGATACCTCAATACACCATCTCCCCCTTGTTCAAAAGCCATCACTTTTTTCTTATTGCCTTCAATTCAAGCAAAATAGGATCTTGGTCTTGTTTCCCTTTTACTTCTGACACTAATAATGATTCAGCCCCATTCATCACCACCACTCCTCCTTCTGTGGAATCCATTAGTCGAACTCCTAATCGTGCAAGCCTATGCACATCTTTCACTAACTCTCTCTTTTCTTCTTCAAGATGGGTGGTGCTACCCATAGCCAACCTACTCAAAGCATCAAAAACAACATTTTCCTTACCTGGGTGATAGAGAATCATGTCATAATCTTTGAGTAACTCTAACGACCTTCTCTATATGAGATTAAGCTCTTTCTGACTAAACACATAGTGCAGATTCTTATGATCAGTGAACACATCTACATGAACACCATACAGATAATGATGCAATATTTTCAAAGCAAATACTACGGAAGCAAACTATAGATCATGGTTTGGGTAATTCTTCTCGTGAACTTTTAAGTTTTTGGAGGCATTAGCTATAACTTTACCATTCCGCATTAACACACAACCCAAACCAACCATGGACGCATCACAATATACAACAAAGCCTTGCATACCCTATGGTAGGGTCAATAATGGGGCTGTAGTCAACCTAGTTTTCAATTCCTGAGAGCTTTTTTCACAAGCTTCAGACTATTGAAACATCACTATTTTCTGAGTCAACTTTGTCAAAGGGGATAAAATAGATGAGAACCCCTCGACGAACCTTCTATAATATCCATCCAACCCCAAGAAACTCCTAATATCAGTTGGAGATGTGGGTCTAGGCTAATTGTGCATTGCCTCTATTTTCTGAGTATCAGCTCGAATTCCATCACCGGTAACAATGTGGCCTAAGAGTGCCACAGACTCAAGACAAAACTCATACTTACAAAACTTAACATATAACTCCTTATCCTTTATAGTTTGGAGTACTATTCTGAGATGACTAGCATCATGTTCCTCACTCCTCAAATAGATTAGGATGTCATCAATGAATACAATAAAAAACATATCTAAATAAGGCTTGAATACTCTGTTTATAAGGTCCGTGAATGTTGTAGGAGCATTGGTCAAACCAAAGGACATAACTAGGAACTCATAGTGACCATAGAGGGTTCTAAAAGTTGTCTTAGGAATATCATTTTCTCTTATTCTCAACTGATGATAGCCAGATCTGAGGTCTATCTTGGAAAAAAATGTGGCACCCTGAAGTTGATCGAATAGGTAATCAATTCTCGAAAGAGGATACTTTTTCTTGATAGTAACCTCGTTCAACTGACGGTAATCTATACACATTCTAAGGGCGCCATCCTTCTTTCTCACAAATAAGACCGGAGCGCCCCAAGGTGAGACACTTGTTCGAATAAATCATTTATATAGGATATCTTTCAACTGCTCTTTCAATTCTTCTGGTGCCATCCTATATGGATGAATAGATATAGCACAAGTATCAAGAAGAATATATGTACCAAAGTCTATTTCTCTTAGGAGGGACTTCGAGAAGATCATCGGGAAAGACCTCAGGAAACTCACTCACAACAGGAACTGACTCAATAGGAGGTGTCCCAACACTAGATTCATTAACTCGGACTAATTGATAGACACAACCCTTGGAAACTAACTTTCTCGCCTTGAGGTACGAAACAAAATGACCATTAGGCACTGCTGAATTACTACACCAATCTATAACTGGCTTATTAGGAAACTGAAACTTAACAATTCAAGTTCTACAATCAATTGAGGCATAACAACAATGAAGCCAATACATACCCAAAATGACATCAAAATCTACCATGTCTAACTCAAACAAATCATCCATGGTTATCTTATGATTGGCAGAAATGGTACAATCATGATAGACTCTCTCAACTAGAATAGACTCACGAATAGGTGTAGAAAGAGTGAAGTGATCACTCAGTTTCTCAGGAAGAACATCAGAATTCATCAAAACATAAGGAGTCACAAAAGATAAACTCACTTCTGGATCTAGCAAAGCATAAACATCAAAAGTAAAGACTTTGATCATACCAGTGACAACGTCCAGAGAATTCTCTTGCTCTTGGCGACTAGTGAAAACATAAAGGCGGTTTGCTCCTCCGTCATTCCCTTAAGTAGCTTCTCTAGGTGCAGCCCTATTTGGTGGAGTAACTGAAGATAATTGGGCTCTATTGTCTCTATTACTATTACCTTGCCTATTCTTAGTGCATTCTTTCATGAAATTATCCTCTTGACCACACTTGAAACAACCAGTAGAGCCATCACGACAAGTAGCTGGGTGGTTCCTACCACACTTAGCACATATAGGAGCCCAAATTCCTTCTTGTGCCATACTACCATGAGACTGAGCAGGTCTAGCTCTAAAATTCTGTGAATTCTGACTATTGTACTCACCTTTATTCCTTGGTGCCGGTGCACTAGCAGATGATGGAGCAGATCCCTTTTGCTTATGTTGAAAGGAAGTTCGGTTCACATTACTCATTTGCTGCCTGGACTCATTCCCTGTCTTAGCTTTCTTGTATCTGAATTCTTCTCTATCCCTCAACTTCACATAATCCATAAGTCTCGCTATGTCCATATCCCCTATTAGCATAGCTTCCTTGCCCTCCTTACTTGACAGACGAGACAACCCAGCAACAAACAGACTCATCATCCTTCTCATATCAGCAACCACATCCAGAGCATATCGAGAAAGTTGGGTGAACTTCAAACTGTACTCATGAACGCTCATAGGTTCCTTCTTAAGGGTAAGGCATACCCGTACCTTGGCTTCTCTCAGTTCATGGGGGAACAAACACCCCAAGAAAACACTCTCGAACACACCCCAACTCAAAATTGGTGCATCCTCAGCCCTACTCTACTTCCACTAGTCAAACCAAGTCCTAGAAACACTCTCGAGTTGATAGACAGCTAGTTCAACTCACTTAGTATCGGCAATGTGCATAACCTCAAAAATGTTCTACAGTTCCTCTACAAAGTTTTCTGGATCCTCTGCGGTGTTTAAACCAGTGAAACTTGGGGGATTCCTCTTCAAGAACTCACAGATCCTTGAAGTATCAACCACTTCCTGTCGAGCCCCTGTTTGTTGCCAAACTTGGTTGGTCCCAACTTGGCTTAGAATTCAGATTTCTTCCCAAAATACATCATTAGTGTCCTCTCCTTGGGGTTGCACTTCTGGTGCATTATGTACCCCTTGCTCCTCAATGTTCCTCCTAGCAGGATGACCTCAGACAACTCTTCGTAGAGGCAATATCTGAAAGACACGTTCAAGCACCAGTTAGAAGGAAACTTTACAGAGATTAACTCTATCGCGCGACATGAATATGAAAGAAGTGAGATATTTCCTAAATGTTGCAGCCTCCTAATTATAGATATGACGCACTTCACACTGATAACTAGGACTCTACAGACCAGCTTCATAGACTCCCTAGAACTCTTGCACTTTGTGCTCTGATACCAAGTTTGTCACACCCCGGGTTTACACCCTAGGTGGGACTGGCACTCAAGAACCATTGCTGGCCCCAAGAGAACCCTTGGCCTGGCTAGACTCTCAGCGGAAGAATTTACGCATTAATAAAGAAATCAAATGCACTTAAATCAAAAATCTCAAGATAACTTAGAATGTTTTAAAGATAAACATTTAACTTAGCCAAAGTGGCAAACCAAGTCTTAACATAAAAAACAGAAAATGGAAAGACTAGAGAACTATAACTATTCATCTATGAAGTATCTAAAACTGTGAGGGATGTCGGGACAAGACCCCCGATCATCCTAACAACTAAACTAACAAAGTAATAAAAAAGGAATCCTCTGGGAAGCAATGAGGCTCACCAACCGACTTTGAGTTCTCAACTAGATCAACGAGGCGCTAGATGTTGATCCTGATTACTTGTATATGCATCATTTGATGATGCAGGCCAAATGACATCAATACATTGAATGTACGAATATGCGAGGGGAAAACAAAACATGACATAAACTTGAACTGAATTATGAAAGAAACACTTACCTCAGCTTTACTCAAGTCATGGATACTCAACTCAAATGCAGAATTAAACAACAGTAAAGGTGCAGTATATATAAAGCATTTAAACAGTAAATAGCAACTCAATATATTTATATAATAAAGTAATATAATTTTGTGGAAGTTTCTTTAACTGAATACAATCACTATGAGCTATGTGAAGATACAACATCTCGCCCACACTGGCAGAACTGTCCTATAACTTGTTGGGATATAGAGCGCCTCAAATAAGTGGATCCACTAGGCTATGCTAAAAAGAATTAAGGAATCATCTAAAGAGTATGACCCTTTCTACCCATGTTGGCTACATAGTTTATGGAGATTTAAGTTATTATGAATTTGTCCCCATATCGGTGCTCAATACTACTCCCAAAATACTCAGCTCATATACTTAAAAATATAACTCTTTCTCTGTGACTTGAGGTTATTACTAAAAAATCTTGTCTCTTAAAAGAGATGGGACTCAAAACTACTCATGAAAACTCATTTGGAAATCGGTGTTTACTCTCATCTTAAATGTTAAAACATTTGCTCTTTGGGAGTATTTAGTCCCCATATTTCATTTTAAATGAAATGAACTCTGCTTTATTCTTTCTCAACTCAGTGCTTAAGTTTTTAAAAAAGTTTTAAACGATTGTAAAAGACTTTGAAAAGATTCTAAGATCTCTCTTGACTTGACCCTTAGTTATGCCTTGAATTTGATTTATGGATTCAAGGGTCATAATCTCATGTTATAGATGATAGCATGATGTTTAGATGTACCTTAGAGTGTAGAAATCAACTAGGAAACATAGGTACGATTCAAGGGAACTTAAACGGAAAGAAGTGGGACAGGGTAGGCGTCCCTGGCACCGAGCGCCAGAGTCCAAACATCAGAGTCTGGGTTGGGGCACTTTGAGTGGGGCGGGGCCCCAGAGCCCAAATTTCAGACACTAAAGTGGGGCGCTCTGAGTGGCGCGACACCCCATACCTTTTCCCAGATTTATGATGAATTTTCTTGGTCGTTTTTCAACTCTAAACCCTCTAGATTCGAATGGTTCCTCTCCCAAACACTCAAATTCGAATACATAACAAAAATATGCAAGAATCTACACAAAACAACATCAACTTTCATGAATATAACTCAAGAACTTCTCAACGATTTCAACAATCAAGAACCCAATAGAAATTTCAACACAATCTATCAAGAACTCATTTCTATACTTTCAAGAACATAATTTCGCTTAATTAAAGGGTAATTGGTGCGTGGTGAACTAACCCAACGCTGTGTGATCTCACATACCTCGTAGGGATCAACCCTTGGCGAAATCCACAAGCTTAACTTCAAGAACGCTATGAATCCTTGCTTCTTCTCCTCTTTTCTCCTCCTCTTTTCTCTTCTCTCAAAACCCTAACTTAATTTTATGAAGTGTAAACTGAACCAATTCAGTTTAGACCCCAACTTAATTACCAAAACTGAATTTAATTTATTGGGTAGTGAAAAGACCATAATACCCTTCTAAAATCCGGTTGTGACTTTCCTTATCTAGACAGCCTGACTTCAAATGGGCATATCTCCCTCATTCGAACTCGAAATTGTGAAAACTCGGTGATGTTGGAAAGATAATTCAAAGACCTTTCCTACGTTATCTTTTATCACACCTAAATCATCCTTTGCTAGGATTTATGGTCATTTTAAGTTGACCCAAAACTAATACTTTGCTTAACTTTGTCAAACTTTCCAAATTTGATTATTTCCAAGAATGGTGTCTTTATAATTCTTGTTCTTTCAATTAGCGATGTGTTACAATCATGAAAGGATGTAGCGCAGAGTATGCGTCAGTACTTGGAATGTACTAAGAATGCAGGATATAAATAATAATTGAACAAAATATATAAGCTGAACAAGGTATAACTGAGCAATGACATAATCTACACAAGAATGTACATACTAAAACATAACTGAAAAGCTGAGGTAAATGCAATGACCAAGTACTAATCATGAACATTCTTGCTGACACTGAATACTGAAGTAAAACCTAAAAACGTCAAATGCACTAGAGTCTAGCAGTGGGAGTTACTATTAACCAACATAAAACCGCGTGAGCTAAACATGGAGGCCGATGTATACGCCCATCGAGAGGACCCAATATACCTTGGTAGGGGTATAAAGGCATGATTGGCGTGATCACTAAATCTGATGCCCAACAGAGGAGACTTATATTCTTACGAGGGCATGTAGTTCTTGGACTATGAGGGTACGCAGAACCCTAGTCCAACTCGGTGCTAAGTTTACTTCCAACTTCCGCTTTCTTTTATAAAATGTTTGGATTTGAAATATTGTCTTACCTCTCTTATTCTATTTCGTATGTTATAAATGCTAAGTGGCTTTTATGGGGCCTCTCGGGGTCTTATACGCCATGTTACATCTAGGTGGTATTGGGTCGTGACACCAAATATCATAAAAAGTAAGTAATTATTACCAGCTATGTTATCCATCAGCTTGGTTAACAATCCATAAGTTTTCAAATGTTCCAATTAAGGCTCAAAATCAAAACCAACCCTAAATCTCTACTCAAAAAGTGTGGAAACATTGTTTAGAATGTTGAGGATCAAAACACAGATATGGACAATGTGGGAACTCCAAAAACTTCTTATAAATTGCATTTATACATTCCCAAAATTTCAGCTTCGGAGTCACTCGATGAAATAAGTCGAGCTTCGCTGACCTGGTCGGTGATGCACCAAATGCTCTTTCCCATTGCCTTCTTCGCTTAGCCTTTCACCACCTCTCTTCTATGACTTTTGGCGATCAAGGTTGAAATCGCCGATCTGTTTGGTGCGTCGTCAAACCATCAATATTCTCGCCGAGTTGTTCTTGTCCATGGGTTGGCCTGGTGGAACTTTTGGCGAGTTGAAGGTCCTCTCGGCGACTCACCAAGTAGCTTTGGCGAGTACCAACCTCATTTTTCTTCAACTTCTTTAGCTTTTTTGCTCTTTTTTGCGAGGTAATGCCCTTTCCTTGCTCTTTTGCCTTCATTGCTGCAAAATCATACTTTAACATCAATTTAGAGCATTAAATAGGCATTGAGGACACTAAAACATTGGATATTAAGCCCTAAATGATTCGAAATCCCCGACTCATCAACACCCCCAACTTAACTTTTTACCTGCCTCAAGTTAAACACAAGATCAATCAGTTCAACAGGGATGCATAAAAATAGTGCTACTTAAGACTCAACATGAATACACACGAGGTTCAATCTACCCATGCAATGTTCAATTGTGCACTACACGTTTCAATTTGTGACTAGTCCTCATCATATAGAAATCAAATTCAAGCTCAATAAAAGTATTTGAATGCCCTCACATCAAGAATGATTTCATGCCCACACTAAGCTCATAAAAACTTAAGAATTAAGGAATCTAGATCAGCTCTCACACTCTCAAAGATAAACACATGCATGATTCCACCCATAGGCTTGCCTGTATTTTCCAATCAAAATGACATTAAGCTCAATCAAGATCACTAAGGTATTTCAAGACTTGTAACGAGGCTGAGGGTGAAGGTATGATCACTTTGGCTTAGTGAATTCTACCTTCATAAAGGATGGCCTGCATTTCATTTTTTGCCCTTTTATTTCACTCTTTTTTATTTTCAAAATCCACCCTAAGTTCTTTTAAGCATGATTCATGGGATACACCTTATATTTTATCCATTGGTCAAGAATCATTGTAACATTCTTTTTCAATCTTTTTCTTTTTTTACTTTTTTTCTCTTTTTTTATATGGAGGGATTCTATCTTTTTAAACACAAACTATCAAGGGTAAATTTTCACAAACTTCTTGAATTTCCTCATTTTTCACCACACCCTCAACTTAGGATTTTGGCTTAAGTTGGCTATTCAAAACAAACTAATACTTCATGAAGATTTTAGGTGGGGAGGAAAGAGGTCAAATGTGCTCATGTTTCATCCAAAGAAAAATATAGGATCAAATGGTGTCAAGCTAGGCTCATTCTCATAAGGTGGTCCAAAAGAAGTATAATAGCAATTTGGTTCACTCTCCAAAAACTGGTGCCTGAGATAATCTCTATCATTCACCTACATTAGTCGATTGGACCAACGAGGCAAGTTCTAGGTATTATCAAGCAAATATTTCAAAAATCAGTCACAACGAGATGCTAAGAGTTCACACATGACTTATGCAACTCAAATTTGCCTCTTAGGACTTGCACAAATATATCGTTCAATCAAGAGCACTATGCAAGTCATCAATATTGATCACAACCGAAACTCAAATATGCAAGAGAACAACCACATTCACAAAAATAAAGAGGTGAAATTTTAATTCAGATAAAAAAACAAACATTCACATTAAAAACAAAAAAAATTATAGTCACAAAAAAATAGGCATCCACACAAGTTAGAAACAACCCAAAAACGTAGGTATAAAGATACCTCACCCCGCCAAACAAAGCCTACCATTGTCTTCAATGCAAGCTAAAGAAATAGTCTAAAAAGTAAAACATAAAGAGAGTCAAAATACCCCTGTCAAGCTAATCCTGAGGTGAACCCTGCACATCCGAGGCTTTCTCAATCTAGGCATCAATGCCTGGCTCATCTCCATCTTTTGCTCCACTAGAGCCAACCATCGAAGTGTCCTGAAGAGAGACCTCCATGGTTGTCTGTACCATCGCGCCCTCTAGATCCTCCCGGTCATCATACACAGCTTTATCATGGGTACCAAACTCCTCCTCATCTGTCTCGGGAGCATTCGACTCGGCATCATCACCAGTTAAAGCAGCATCTTCGGTCGTAGTAGCCGGAGGGATCTTAGAAATAGTGTGTATCTCTGTACTTGGAACCTAGGAAAGGTCCACAGTTCCGAAAAACATAGAAAGATCCATGGATTTAAGCTCATCCATGTCATGTCTCAAACTAGAAACATCGGCTCTCAAGGACGTGACATCAGATGACTGGCGTCCACCCTGCTCACATGCCTCTACTCTTACTGTGAGGGTATCTAACTCTAGGCCATGTGCAGTGATCAACTCTCAGTACTCCTTCAACTCAGTTTGGATTGGAGCTAGGGCACCATCAATGTCCCTCTCAATCAGTTCAGGGAGAGCAATCTCTACCTGGAAAGCACGTACATTTGCATATTGGGCCATCTAGCCCAATCTGCTGACGTACGTGCTTCCCCGATAGCGGTGCCATTTGTGATAATGCTCAAATACACTTTATTTGATTCTAAGTGTAGGCGGTCACTAGAAAGTATAAACCTAACTAAGAGATGGGGTCAATTCCACAGAGAGTGATACGGTAAAAAATTTGATTAAGATGTAAAATGGTGGTCTAATCATTTATAGATGTAGACATTTTTTAATCAATAAAGTGAATCACAAGGGGTGACAATTAATGTCAAATGGGGGAATCAGAGTGAACAGTTAACAATTATAAATAACTGAGAGTGATCAATTATTGGAGATTTCATGGGAGTGTGATAAATTGAATTCCAATTTCACTAAACTTTAGTGGGTAGGCTAGGCCTTAGATGTAATAGCTATTTCTCAAACAACTATCATGAATAAAGCGATTTCTATCGAACCTCGACAAGCACAACACATGAAACCAGCCCAATACCTCAATCAATCTACTTTTTCAAGATAGATTGGTAGGATTGGATTTAAACTCACTTTCTCAAGATAAGTCCAAAATAACCCAATCACTTTAATCATCAACCAATAGTTTTAACTCTAATACTTCTTTCTCAAGCAAGCTTAGAATGCTAGACTAGCATTGTATTTGAAGTTAGAATTCATCAATTAAAACTCAACTATCAATTGAACCCACTTCAAATCAATAATAAAATCAGTAAATAATAACACCCATAAGCTAATTAAAACATTCAATCACATAATCACACCCCAAGAATGGGGAATTTAGCCAAACATCATAAAGAGAAAGGAATTGTTACCAATTATGTTTTTCATCAGCTTGGGTAACAATTCACAAGTCTCAAAATATTCCAATTAAAGCTCAAAATCAAAACCAACCCTAAATATCTACTTAAAAGGTGTAAAAACATTGTTTGTAATGTTGCGGATAAAAAACCCAGAACTGGACAATGTGGGAACTACAAAAACTCCCTTTAAAATTACATTTCTACGTTTCTAAAATTTTAACTTCGGAGTCACTAGATGAAATAAGTCAAGCTTCATCGACCTGGTTGGAGATGCACCGAATGCTCCTTTCCACCGCCTTCTTGTCTTATCCTTTCATCACCTCTCTTCTGTGACTTTAAGAGATCAAGGTTGACATAGCCGATCCGTTCGGCACATCGCTGAACCATCAGTTTTCTCGCCGAGTTAGTCTTGTCCATGGGTTGGCCTGCATGAACATTTGGCGAGCTGAAGGTCCACTCGGCCACTCACCGAGTAACTTTGGCGAGTACCAGCCTTGTTTTTCTTCAACTTTTTCAGCTTTATCGCTCTTTGTTTCTTGGTAATGCCCTTGCCTTGCTATGTTGCCTTCATTGCTGTAAATTAGCACTTTAACATCAGTTTAGAGCATAAAATAGGCATTGAGGACACTAAAACATTAGATATTAATCCCTAAATGAGTTGAAATCCCCGACTTATCATTGTGTTGCTGAAAGGATTTTCTAATATACATGTGAAAGCATGATTGTGAAATAGTTTCTCACATAATAAGGGTTCCTAAGGTTGAAAGGCTTTTCTCACCTAAAGTGAACCAATAAGTAAGGAGTTATGCTAATTCTGAGGCAAGACACGATTACCCATGTTCTCTATTGAATGACATGAGGCGATTACCCATGTCATGTCATGTTAGGACAAGAGGTGATTACCCATGTTCCTTTACAAGCTAAGATGACTAGGATTAATAACTATTTTGTGGAAGTTAAGCTTAGTACCGAGTGGACAAATGGCGATTACCCACGTATCAAAAACTATGTGTCAACATAGGATTGTCTAGATATACATTAGCTAGTGGATCAACAATATCTAGAAGTTCATGATCCTTACCTTGGAAAGTAGGACAACTCTTTTCATTGTAGAAGACACTGGATTCCATGTGTCTAGCTCACATGGTCTTATATGTTGGTTAAGACTACTTCCCACAAGCAAGAAAAGTTGTGATGAATCAAGTTTACTTCAAGAAGTATCGTAAGTATGTTTTAAGATGATGTTCAATTGCATTGATCATGTTTTATGACTTATGGTTTTTAACTCTCAATATGCATGATTTAGCTTGTTCATTGCTTACTTATGAAAATGACCCTTTTTAGCTTGTTTTAAATGTTTATATGCAGGGATATCATACTTGTTACATATTTTGTACTAACTAATACTCTTGCCTACATTTTCCAAAATGTAGGGTTAGGGTTCTTAGTTTAGTGGCTAGAGGTTGATTTGAGAGATTTCGAGCTTAGGTGAGTCCTCATTCTTTGAGGATGGATTCTCATTGTTTTCAGTTTCTTTCTTACTTTCAATTTTGGACATGATGTATGGGCTAGGCCCTATTCCATTGTATTGTACTCTATGGCTAATGAGACAAGTGTTTTCTTTTACAAAACTTTTCGACTTAAAATGTTGTCTTTATCTGTTTTGTTCTATTTCTTATGTTATGATTGCTAAGTTGCTTGTATGGGGCCTCTCGAGGTCCTATATGCCATGTTACATCTAGGATGTACCTCTGGGTCGTGACACCATTAAAGAGGTTTTAACAGACGTTGACAAAAAACTTTGGCCAAAAAGCCATTGGGTTCACATATAACCCAAAATTCATGGACTATTGCACACGAAAAATGGAAAAATTGGAATTTCCCGTTTCAGGTCTCTTTTGAACTTGAAATTCCAACATTTTTCCCTCAATTTTTCTCCAACTTTAGTTTTTACTAATGAATAATCGACATTGTTTTTTCTGATTTCTTCAGTTTTTAGAGCTTCATGATCAGGTGAACTTCGTAGATTCTCTGCAGTTGCTGTTTCCATTAAGATGTAAAAAACAACAACAAAACCATAGAGAAATCAAGAATGAAGGTATGAGAACTCCAGGTTTATGAAGGGTTTTTTGTAGATAAAAATTTGTGAAAAATTTAAATAGAATAAAATGTGAAGAATGTTATAAAATTAAAGTAAAATAAAGACAAGAAATATAGAAGATAAGAGCAATATAAGTAAGAAGACAAGAGATGAGAGATTTTCTTATTCTTCCAAGTATTCAACTGTTCCCCTAATCTTCGAGTGTATCAAATATGAACTCTAATGCCTCTATTTATAGTGTTACATAGAGGCATACAAAAAGGTTTGGCATAAACATGACTTTAACAATGAAATTTATGGAGACATTAACCATGTAAGTTACGGAGGAATATCATGGGGGAAAGTTATGGAGGTGTGGGAGTTACGATACATTATGGAGGTGTGGGAGTTACTATAAATTTCACGCCCCGAGCCTACACCCTGGACGTGGTCGGCACTCGAGAACCATTACTGGACCTCAAGTGAACCCTTATCTTGACCGACTACGAGCAGAAGAATAACTCAAGCCTACATAAGCATAAAATTAAAAGAAACGTTTAAAAATAGTTTACTGAATCTAAAAACTTCCCCGAATATTCTAAGTATGAAACTTAAGTTTTCAATAATATATTTGAAGATGAAGAACTACCAAAACCTATCTATCCATGAAGCCTCTACTATATCTAGATGAGTATCAGGCAAAGACCCATAACTACTCAAAATACTACTAATACTAACAACTCATAAAGCTAGAGTCCTCAAGAAGCAAGGAGACCTCACTTGAAAGCTGACGAGCGGGTGAAGTGATCTCAACAAACTCTTGTTAAGGATCCTAAGAAAATGTATCTACATCATTAAAAGATTCAAGTCGAATAACATCAGTACATTAAATGAACGATCATGTAATATAGATGAATAACAAATAAGTGAATGAAAAGATTGCAGTAGATATAGTTATATACTCAACCTAATGTGAAGAAATAAATAAGTGAAATCATTTAAAGATAACAAAAAAACTTACTCATCTCTAAACACAACATATTAAGTGATATAGTAAAAATAAAATTTTAACTCTATTTGGGAGATTATATAATTGGCAACCATCACTATGAGCTACATGATGAAACAACATCTCACCCACGTTGCCAGAAATATCTTTTACCGTGTTGAGGGTATAAAACCTCTCAACGAAGTGGATCCACAAAGCAATAAGGATTCATCTAAAAAGTATGACCCTTTACCCATTTTGGAAGACATGGTTTATGAGGATTTTGAGTTTTCTGAACTTATCCCCACATCGGTGCTCAATACTACTCCCAATAGTATACTCATGCTTAAATATATAAAACATACTTTTTCTCTGTTTTGAGATAATTATTCAAAATAACCTATTAAAAGAGGTAACTGCTTTGAAATATCTCTGAACCCATTAACTCATTTAGAAATCAAAATTTCTCTTTTCTATATGTAAAGAGTGATACATCTGGGAATACTTAGTTACCTTATACTCTGACTTAATTCATATTTGAAAACTGTTTCTCAAAACTATATCATAAATCATTTTTTGATTTGATCATTGATGACTCGGGAAGTCATACTGCATAAACATTGATAGCATATCTAGTTACCATACTGCTTAAACATTAATGGCATACTCGACTGTCATACTAATCACGTTTTAAAACTCTTTCTCAAAATTCATCTTTGTTTTATCAGAAAATCAGTTTAACATAAAAATATTTGCTTTAAAAGATTCTAAAAAATTATAACTCAAAATAGGCTTCATGATGAAATATAGACTTGAACAAACAAGAAGTCATTACTCAACTATACTACTCATCTCACAGTTTATCAATTCATAGGATTCATGTTGAAATATAGACATGAACAAATCAACTCAAGAATCTTAATGCATAACATATAGCAATTCAATAATTAGGAATATAATTCCAAAAGAATCAGGAACTCAAGAACTCAAAATCAACTCATCTAAAAAATACTCAAATCTAGGGATAGAATCCTAGATTACTCTTTTATTAATTTAAAAGTAGATGTAGGTTGTGAGGAGGAACTAATCCAACACTATGATAGCCTTATATACCTAGAAGAAGAAAGTTCCTGTATAATCTTGACAAAGAACTTGATTGGAAGCCTTGAAACCCAAGCTTGAAGAAGAACAATCCAGAAAACCTTTCTTGAGATTCTTGAATTAGCTTCTTGAAACTCTATGAACAATAATTAGGATTCTCATTAATGATGCATTATTGTATCAAGAAATTTGAGTTGGAAAGAATGAAATTATTGGAGAAGGACTTACCTTGAAGAAGAATCTTGAAAAAGATTGAAAGAATCTTGAATGTAAGTCTTCTACCTAGATTTTTCCTTATGGTTTTGCCTTAGGGTTTGAGAGAGAAGAGAGTCGGGGATTAAGAGATTAAAATCTGATTGTTTTGGGCCTTTAATTAGACAAGAAATTTATTTAGGGTTTTCTTAGAGGTAAAAAGACAAAAACGACCTTTTTTTTAATGTTTTCCCATCAACTAATTCGTCACTGTAATGTATCATATTACTAAAATGGTCAAAACTTTTTACTCGAAACTTGGATTGTTGCAAATTTGGTGGCGTTGGGAAGAAGATTCAAATGTCGTTAATTTGATTGGTGATGGTCTACGTAAATTTTTAAATTCTAAGAGATATAGTGATGAGCCGGGGCTTTTGACTCATTTAAGGCTTATTATTCAAGGATTTAGTGTCCTCAATGCCTATTTTATGCTCATAACTGATGTTAAAATATTAATATGCAGCAATGAAGGCTAGAGAGTAAGGCAAGGACATTATGAGGTAAATAGGAGCAAAAAAGCTGAAAAAGTTTAAGGAAAGCAAAGAAGGTACTCACCAAAGCCATTGGGTGAGTCACCAAGTGGACCTTCAACTCGCCTAAAGTTCCAGCATGCCAGCCCATGGACAAAACCCACTTGGCGAGCAGACAAGTGATTCGTCGACACGCCGAAGAAATCGGCGATGACGATCTAGCTAGCCGAAGGTTACATAAAGATTTTAAGAAAAATCCATGCCAAAAAGGAGAGAAGAGGAGTACTTGGTGCATCACCAACTAGTTTGGCGAATCCGACATACTTCACCGAGTTGACTCCATGCTGAAATTTTGTGAACGTATAAATGCAATTTTAAAAAGAAGTGAAGGAGCTCCCATATTGTTAGCTTCTGGTTATTGAGTTTTCACAATCTAGAACATTGAGAACGTCCAAATATACTTCTTGAAAAGAAATATAAACGGTCGTATGCAATATATTTACCCAAAATTGAGTCGGGTTGATCCCACAGAGAATATAGAAGAATATTGTCAATAGCAAATATTTAACTCGATAATCGTTATATAAAAATGAGGGGATTTAAATTGAATAAAAAAGGAATAAAAATAGCTTTGGACTAAGTATTTATTTATATTCAGATTACTAGAAATAACTAGGAATGTGTTCCCCCCGATTTCATAAAATAACGAGAATATCGTACTACAGATCTATTTCAATTTTTAGCATGCAAGGTTGGTAAGTTAGGTATTCCTAAGTGATTGGTCCTCTAAATAGGGAATTTCACCCCGCACCTTGGTCATGCTTATGTGTGTCTTTTATGATCATGCCTCCACGAAGATCTATTCGAGCATATCATGCTATGAGGAATGCTAATTCTCATGTTCAAGAAGCTCCCAATGCACTAGAAGTGGAACCCCCTTAGGGAGATGTCACCACTGCTGAGTTTAGGAATACTCTTCAAATTATAAATCAAGTTATGGAAACTTAGGTTTGTCAACCAGGAACGGGTCCTTGGGATGTAACTAATACATCTAGAATCCATGAATTCTTGAGACTGAATGCCCCGGAGTTCACTGCGTCGAAGGTTTCTGAGGATAAAATTAACTTCATAGAATAGATTTAGAAATTGTTATAGCTCATGCTTTTTGTTGATATAGAGCATCGATAATTAGCCTCATATCAGCTCAAAGGTGTTGCTAGTATATGGCATGATTAGTCGAAGAAGGACAAGGCAGATGGGGCACCACTTTTGAGTTAGGATTTCTTTGAGAATGCTTTCTTGGGGCGCCTCTTTCCCTGAGAGCTAAGGGAAATTAAAGTGAGAGGGTTCCTGAATCTAAAATAGGAAGGGATAAGTGTGCAGGAGTACAATCTCAAGTTTACTCATCTATCACGCTATGCACCAAAAATGGTGGCATATATGAGGAGCATGATGAGTTTGTTTGTGTCCGGGCTATCACGCCTATCCAACAAGGAATGTATATATGTTGATATGGGACATGGACATATCTAGACTCATGATTCATGTGCAGCAGGTGGAAGAGGATAAGTTAAATAATAGAGAAGAGTTTCGCAACAAGAGGGCCAAGACAACAAGTAATGAGACTAGCCAACAAAAGACTAGGAACTTGCATCAGCCAGCTTTTTAGTAGTGGTCATCTGGACCTGCTCCATCTTCAACTAGTGCACCTGTACCAAGAAACAGAAATGATCGCATGAATCAGATTTCTCAGAATTTCAGAGCTCAGGGTACTAGTCTCAGGGTATTGTGGCATAGGGGTTTCGAAGCCCATCTTTTTCTAAGTGTTGTAGGAACCATTGAGGAGAATGTCATGATGGCTCCAATGGCTGTTTCAAGTGTTTCATTAGTATTGTTAAAGTATTTACTTTTTATGTTTATGATTTACTTGATCCAGGTGCGAGTTTGTCTTTTGTGACTCCTTATGTACCTATGAGGTTCGACATTTCCCCCGAATAAATTTGTAAGGCCTTCAGTGTTTCCACACCTATTGTTGACTCTATTCTAGATGAAAGATTCTATCGTGAGTGTACCATTTTTGTCTATCACAAGGACACCATGGCTAACTTAGTTAAGCTAGATATGGTGGACGTTGATGTTATTCTTGGTATGCACTGACTTCATACTTGTTATGCTTCAGTCAGTTGTAGAATTCGAGTTGTCCAATTTTAGTTTCTAATGATCTAGTTTTAGAGTGGAGAAGTAGTTCAGAAGTGCCTAAAGTTTGTTTTAGTTCATTACTTTAGGCTAGAAAGTTAGTTTTTAAGGGGTGCATCTATCACTTAGTCCAAGTTAAGGACTTTAGTGTTGAGACAACGCCTATTCAATCAGTTCTAGTTGTGAGTGAGTTTCCAGAGGTCTATCCAGACGATCTTCCCAGAGTCCCTCATGAGAGACAAATAGACTTTGGAATATATATTATTCCTGATACTCAATCCATTTCTATTCCACCATATAGAATGCCTCCAACTGAGTTAAAGAGATAAAAGAGCAGTTGAGAGATTTTCTTGATAAGGGTTTCATTCGACCAAGTGTCTCACCTTGGGACACTCCAGTCTTAGGATGTCTATCGATTACCGCTAGTTGAACAAGGTCACCATAAAAAAATAAGTATCCCCTTCCAAGAATTGATGACCTTTTCGACCAACTTCAGGGTGCCACTTGTTTCTGTAAGATAGACCTCAGATCTAGCTATCATCAGTTAAAAGTGAGAAAAAGTGACATCCCGAAGACAACTTTCAGGACTGTGACTGTCATTATGATTTCCTTGTTATCTCCTTTGGTTTGACTAACCACTACAACAAATTAGATTATCAGGGACAAATAATTTCGTCATTTATAAATCATATTTCCTCACTAAAAATCTTGTGAGACAAAAAATGATTTATCAATCAGTCGTCACTAAATGTGTATCACTAAAAGTATACTAAAACCATTTAGTGCTTCGTCGCTAAAAGTATTATACTAACTACAAAATAAAATATTGTCCCCAAATGCTTAACCATTTGTGACAAATTTGTTTGTCGTAGAAAGTATATTTTTTGTAGTTAATAGTATGCTTGTCAATAAAAGGTTATTACTACCGACAAAATTATATCGTTACAAATTATTTTACTTCAATCAGTGACGACATCAATTGTCTCTAAAGTTATATGTACTTCGTAGTTGAATAAAATCTAATTTCGTCACTAATGACTATATTTTATATACAAAAAAATATTTTGTTCTTAAATGTATTAATTAGGGATAAATTTATTATTATAAAAAAGTTTAATTTTTATATTAACTCCCATATCAATTTATTTTAATCCCTCCCCTGAAGCTACGACATTATGCTTTCTTGGGGACTCGAACTCACAACCTTAAGGTTGGATGTGAGGAGTGCTTACCATCCGATGATCTCTCTCTTATCTTTCATTTTTATTTTATTTTTAACTTCATTCACTTCTTTCAAATTTAACTTCTGTAGATATAATATATTATATGATTATTTATACACATATAAAATAGGATGAAATTAATTAGACCTGAGGATGTGCCCAAGACGACATTTAGAACCCGCTATGGGCACTACGGGTTTCTAGTTATGTCTTTTAGTTTGACTAATGCACCTGCATCTTTCATAAGTTTCATGAATGGGGTGTTCAAACCCTTCCTTGATTCATTTGTTATAGTCTTCATTGATGATATTTTGGTCTATTCAAAAAGTGAGGAAAAGCATGCTAACCATCTTCGTATTGTTCTGGGCATTTTTGGGAAACAAAAGTTATATGTGAAATTCTCTAATTGTGAATTTTGGTTAAATTTGGTTGCATTTTTGGGGTATGTAGTTTCAAAAGAAGGGGTAATGGTAGATCTCCCAAAATATTGAGGCAGTTAAGAATTGGGTTCGGCCTAGCTCTGTGACAAAAGTTAGGTTTTATGGGGCTCGCTAGTTACTATCGTCGATTTGTGAAGAACTTTGCTTCTATCGCCACTCACTTGAAAAATTTGACCAAAAAGGAGATACTATTTGAATAGACTGAAAAATGTAAGGAGAGTTTTCAAAAGCTCAAGACTCTTTTCACCACCGCACCTATTCTAGCACTACCAGTTGAAGGTAAATATTGTATTGTTTATTGTGATGCATCATATTCGGGTTTAGGTGTTGTGTTAATGCAGGATAATAATGTCATAGCCTATGCATTGTGATAGTTGAAGGTGCATGAGAGAAATTATCCAACATTTGATTTAGAGTTGACAGCGGTAGTGTTTGCTCTTAAGATCTGGCAGCATTACCTTTATGGTGTTAAGTGTGAAGTGTTTACTAATCATCCTAGTCTGCAGCATGTGTTCACTCAGTAGGATCTGAATTTCAGACAGAGAAGGTGGATGGAGCTACTTAAGGATTATGATGTCACCATCCAATACCATTCAGGTAAGGCTAATGTAGTGGCAGACGCTCTAAGTCAAAAAGCGGTGAGTATGGGTAGTTTAGCTTGCTTGAGTGTAACTAAGCGACCTTTGGCTAAGGAAATTCAGACCTTGGAGTCTATGTTCATGTAGTTGGGCATCTCAGAAAGAGGTGGGGTGTTATCTAGCATTGAAGTAAGGGCCACGCTCATTAAGGAGATCAAGGCCAAACAGTTTAAGGATGAAAATTTTAAAGAACTTAAGAAAAAAACTGCGATTGGTAAGGCACAAGAGACCACTTTTGATGCGGAAGGTGTGCTCAGTTTTAAAGGAAGGATTTGTGTTCCTCGAGTTGATGACTACATTCAAAAATTGTTGACAGAATCTCATGTTTCGCGATATTCCATTCATCCGGGTGTGACCAAGATGTATCGAAATTTGAAGTGAATTTATTGGTGGTCGGGCATGAAGAAGGATATAGTGGAGTTTGTGGTTAAGTGTCAAAATTACCAACAAGTAAATTATGAACATCCCTGCAGGTTCGCTTCAAAGAATTCCAATTCCGGAATGGAAGTGGGCAATGATAGCTATGGACTTTGTGGTTGGTCTTCCCAAAACTTTGGGGAAGTTTGATTTTATTTTGGTAGTGGTTGATAGATTGACTAAATCAGCCCATTTATTCTGGTGAATAGATTATAATGTTGAATAATTGGCTAAGATTTATGTGAAAGATATAGTGAGGTTGCATGGGGTGCCCCTTTCTATCATCTAGACCATGGTACCCAATTCACATCCATGTTTTGGAGGAAGTTACATGATGAATTGGGCACACAACTCACTTTTAGTACCGTTTTCCATCCACAGATGGGCGGGCAGTCAGAGAGGACTATTCAAGTGTTAGAAGACACGTTGAGTGCATGTGTGATTGATTTTGGAGGGCGTTGGGATAAGATCTTACCTTTGTGTGAGTTCTCCTATAATAATAGTTATCACTCCAGCATTGATATGGCACCATTTGAGGCACTTTATGGGAGAGGATGTAGATCACCTATAGGATGGTTCGAGGCTGGAGATGTGGAACCTTTGGGGGTTGATTTAGTGAAGGATGCTCAAGATAAGGTGAGGAGTATTCAAGCTAAGTTTCTAGCTGCCCAGAGTACACATAAGAAGTATGTGGATCATAAGGTAAGAGACGTGACATTTCAGACTGGTGAAAATGTTCTTCTTAAGGCATCACCCATGAAATGGGTGATGAGATTTGGCTCGAAGGGAAAGCTAAGTTTACGATACATTGGTCCCTTCGAGGTTGTTGATTGTGTAGGGCCGGTGGATAATAGATTGGCCTTACCACTTAACCTATCGGGAGTGCATCCGATATTTCACATGTCAATGTTGAAGAAATATCATGGTGATGGGGATTACATCATAACTGGGACTCAGTTGTGTTAGACAAAGACCTCCAATATGAGGAGGAACCGGTTGCAATTCTTGATCGTGATGTGCGTAAGCTGAGGACCAAGAATATTAAGTCCGTGAAATTTCAATGGAAGCATCGTCAAATTGAGGAAGCTACTTGGGAAACCGAGAAGGACATGCGAAACAAGTATCCCCAGTTGTTCGTCGATTCAGGTACTACTCCATTCTTCCTTTGCCTATTTTTCCTAAGTTTGACACTCGGGGACGAGTGATGGGTAAATTGGTATCTATTGTAACGACCCATTTTCGTCGTTATAGAAGAGCCAACAGAAAAAAAAATTGGGCGGGAAAACTTTTTCGTAGTTCTTGGGATTTCCCAACCTAGTCCAGATTTGGACGAAATTGGAGTCAGTAAGGTATAGGGAAATATGGTAGCAATTGGGTGATCTAATTATGATTTTGATCACATGAGTAGATAATTATGACGTTAAGGAACCCGTATGACTTTACGAAATTGAATTCAGGTGGGTAGAACTCTCGAAACTGATCTTGGCGTGAACATGTAGTTTCTGAGTGGTGGATTTTTGGATATTTTGTAATAGATAAAAGTCCTAAATTGAACATACAAATTTGTTAATGAAAGAATATGACTGTTATGTAAAGTCATTTGTTCATGAAAAAACATGATTGTTATGAAAAATCATTTGATCATGAAAGAATATGTTAAATATAACATACACATCTGTTCATGAAAGAATATGTTAAATATAGCATACACATCTGTTCATGAAATAATATTATTATTGAAAGTAGGGATAAAATCCTAGATTACTCTTTTACTGATTTGAAAGTAGATGTAAGGTATGAGAACGAACTAGTCGAACACTATAATAGCCTTACATACCTGAAAGAAAAAATTTCTTGAAGAATCTTGAAGAAGAACTTGATTAGAAGCCTTGAAACCCTAGCTTTAAGGAGACCAATCAAGAAAACCATTCTTGAGATTCTTGAATTAGCTTCTTGAAACTCTATGGACAAGAATTAGGATTCACATTAATGATGCATAACTGTACGAAGAAATTTGAGGTGAAAGAATGAAATTCATAGAGAAGGACTTATCTGGAGGAAGAATCTTGAAAAAGATTGAAGGAATCTTGAATGGAAGTCTTCTACTTTGATTTTTCTTTAGGGTTTTGCCTTAGGGTTTGAGAGAGAAGAGAATGAGGGATTAAGAGATGAGAATCTGATTATTTTGGGTCTTTATGTAACGACTGGTTCCCGTCGTTAAAGAAAAGCCAACAGAAACAAAAATTGGGCCTGAAAACTCTTTCGTAGTAACTTGGGATTTCCCAACCTAGTCCAGATTTGGATGAAATCGGAGTCAGTAAGGTGCAGGGAAATCTGATAGCAATTTTTTGATGTAATTATTATTTTGATCAAATGAGTAGATAGCTAAGACGTTAAGAAACCCATACAATTTTACAAAATTGAATTCGGGTGGGTAGAATTCCCGAAACTAATCTTAGAGTGAATGGGTAGTTTCTGAGTGTCGTTGGTTGAATGTGTGTTTTGAAATGGGGGTATTGGAATTAATAAATTTTCTCACTGTTCCGTGCAAGCCGTTATGGCGGGAAAATATTCCTCTAGGGTGGGGCTGCTGTAGCGGGGTGGTACCGCTGTGGCGGGATAGTCGCGATTTAAGTCAGAAATAAACCCTAAAACATCCTTATTCTGCAATTTTCGTTATTCAGAGTAAGGAGATGAACCCCAGACAATTCTTGACAGCTTTCCACCATTCGTCACCAATTGTTTGCTTCAAGATTATTCAAGAACTTTGTTCTTTCAGGTATGTAAGGCTCTCATAGTGTTAGATTAGTTCGTTCTCATACCCTACATCTACTTTCAAATAAGTAAAAGAGTAATCAAGGATTCTATCCCTAGATTTGAGTTTTTTATAGATGAGTTGATTTTGAGTTCTTGAGTTCCTGATTCTTTTGAAATTCTATTACTAATTATTTAATTTCTTTATGTTATGTATTAAGATTCTTGAGTTGATTCGTTCATGTCTATATTCCAACATGAACCCTATGAATTGAATATTCTTGAGATTAGTAGTATAGTTGAGTATTGAGTTCTTCATTTCTGAGTATTGAGTTTTTCATATTATTATTGAGATCCTTGAGTTGATTTGTTCTTGTTATATTTCAGCATGAAACCTATTTTGAGTTATAATTTTTGAGAATAGTTTAAAGCAAATATTTTTGTATTAAAGTGATTTTCTGAGAAAACAAAGATGTGTTTTGAGAAAGAGTTTTTAAATGTGAGTAGTATAATAGTCGAGTATGCCATCAATGTTTAAGCAGTATGGTATCTAGATATGTCATCAATGTTTATGTAGTTTGAGTTCTCCAATCACTACAAGAAAACATGCTATTAGCTACGAATTTTAGCTAGAGAACTAATATTCGTAGCTAATCAATACATTAGTGTCGGATTTAGCTAGAAATGTCTTGTTTCCTAGTAACCTTTTTAGTCTGGAAATTTAGTCAAATAATAGCTAGGAATTAGCTATGAACAATCCCTAGCTAATACATTGCTTGGCACCTTTCCAAGCAAAATCTCTAGCTAAATTTTGGCGGAAAATCAAAATTGGCGCCAATTTTTTTGCAGAAAATCTAATCTGGCGCAATTTTTCTCTCTTTAAGGATTTTCGTTTAACTAGGAAAATATTTCTTAGCTATTCCCTAGCTATGTTTTAGCTAGGAAAGATGCCTAGCCAAATTGATAGGTTGCTAGGAAAGTTTCTTGCAAATTCTATATTTAAGTTTTAGTAGGAATTGAGTCGTGTGTCCCATATATATTCTTTAAAATCTTTAGAACAATTATAATTCTATAAAAACATGTGTGTAATAAATAGTAAAATTCAATAGTTATAAAAAAAAATTTAAAAGTGGGACAAGAAATTAAATACAAAATGAAGGGCGTATTTTAGTGTTTAAATGTATTTCTTTTAAGCAACTAACTCTAAACATGAACGTAACTTTGGTTAATAGTAATAAACTTCTGATGAAGTCATAAATGACTAATTTGAGGCCAAATAAAAATACAAACTTTCAAAAATAAAAAATTCATATAAAAATAAATTAAAGAAGTCTGATATAGAGAAAGACAAAGAAATAACAATTGAAAAAAATGCAACGTATCCAATTTTAAGGCTAAAGTCATATAATAATATACATAGAAAAATAAATACAAAATTAACGCATAATTTTCTTAGTTCTTATCTTTATCTTCTTCCTAACGAATCAAAAATCAAGAGACTTCATTTATCGAGTCAAACAAAAACATGAATCAAATAGTACAATAATGATATAAACATTTGGATAGCGGGGTCATATGAGAAGTTGAATTTATATAAGATAAAATAGAGGAATATCAAAAGATATATTCAAATTTTAAATTAATTATTTAGAGGTTTATGAATATGAACATCATAAGAGTTATGAATATTATATTTGAATTGGTAATTAGATATATATGAATCATGAAGATAAATATTTAAAGCAAACAAAGGAGAAAAATAGTAAATAAAATAAGAAAAAATATTATTACAAATAATATTTATGTGAAAAGTTTTAAATGTATTAATAGTAAATAAGAAATATCTGAATCACTATAACAATAGTACTTCAAATACAACTGTTGGTTTTTCCAAGGCATGACATACTAATTACTGCCTCTATCTACTTTTAATTGTCATTTTTTCATTTTTTTGAGTCAAACTATAGAAACTTTGACTAACATTTTATGATGTATTTTTTCATCATATTGACATGCAAAAAATTGTAATTAATTACTGTTCGTATAGTTATTGAATGTCTAAATTTTTTATTTATAATATCAAATTAATTATGTAAATTATGAAAATTATAGTTAAATTGACTTTCAAAAAACGTAACATGACAAATAAAAGTGAGCGGAGGGAGTACATGATTAGGATTCCGAAAGATACACGTTTCATAAGGTCAAATACTACCATTAAGTTATTTGAATTAATTAACTAAGAGAAGTGGAAAAGTGATATATAGTAAAAGGATTTATTCAGACACATGTTTTTATGTGTCAAATAAATGTAATATTACTTTCTTATAATTATTTTTATTTTTTAACTTTTGACTTCATAATTTCTTATGACCTTTAAAATTTAATTATTTTATATATATATATATATATATATAGATATATATATATAAGAAGTAACGTACAACTAATTATTAATATATATAAGAAGTAAAAAACGTACATCTAATTAAAATATTGTATAAACTTACAACTAAGTTTCAACTAGAATAGTCTGATCAGATGTATCATATAATTTACATCTAGGATTCAGAGTAGCAAGCAGTTTATAATATATGCGATAAGAAAGACATATAAGTTCAGATCCAGGTGCATAATTATAACCATGTGTTTTGATGTTTAAAGTTAAAGCATCCAAAACATTCCAATCTCTTTCCTCGATTAACACATCTTGAGGAGTTGGCCTGTGATAGTAATAGGTTTGCATATTGGGTTTCTGAGCATAACGATTACCACTATTTTTCTTAGGCAAACCACGAAGCTTATTAACTTCTAGCTCAACTTGATTTTTAAAATCAAAAGTATTTTCGATATCATCAGCAAAATCTTCAGATAAACTAATAGGCTTAGCCCCAAGATTCTCGAATTTCTTTTCAAGAAATTTTTCTAGATCATACATAGGTTTAAAAATGAAGTCCTGAATCTCAGGAGGTCTTTGAATAGAAACATCAGCTGCGGGGGTAAACCGCTTTTATAGTATTACCAGATTCGTCTTTATAAATATCCTTAGAGGTAGCTCAGCTACATAAGAATTAAATTACAAAGAAATCTGAAAATAACCTTGACTGTATGGTAATGCCTTTTACCCAAGCATGGGGACTGTCGAGAATGAATACATATTACTATTGAGCCCATGTATCTGAATGTTCTAACCGGGTGTAAGCGCCCTTTTTCTCTTTTCGGGCTAGAACCACGGCTTATCAGACGAAGTCACAAAGACAAAGCCAATAGTAACAGTATTAATTCTGACTGTTCCACCATCTCAGAACCAAGTCTAAGTTATTTAGAGATTTTTCTATAATGAAATAAAGCTAGATCTGTTCATGGATTATATAAAAGAGGTTAG
>JAJOOO010013054.1:0-26292 GCA_029582685.1 Solanum piurae
GCTATAATAACCTATTTAGTGACAAAAATATATCTTTACCTACAAATTTTAATAATTTTTATGACGAGCGAATTTGTCATAAATACGAAGCATTTTGGGACACAAAATATTTTCGTAGTTAATACATTTCTATTTAGTGACGAAACACTAAATTGTCTTTGTATACATTTAGTGACCCATGCTTTAGGGACGAATGACTGACGAATTATTTTTCGTCACAAAAATAATTTTGTGACGAAATGTGAGTTTCTAGTGACAAAACGGCTTATCAGCGCCTCAACTTTGTTTACTCCCCAAAACGGCTTTCCTCGCCTACCGGTTTCAATATTAGGATGGCATAGTATCGAAGTTTTCTCTCTGTTTGCAGTGTGCTAATAAACTAGAAATCATGATTCACATAATTCTAATACATAATAACTAACATAAACTTATTCAATCATATATATGATATTCAGGAATATATGAAATTAGTTCTGCATATTTTTTGAACAATATACCTTTGCCTCTTGGTTATCCATGATATCTGAAATATCTGATTGAATTTCAGATTGTTGTTCCATTATTTTTTAAGTATTGAATATCTTAAATATTTGAGAGAGTATTTTTGTGAAGGTCGTTTTACATATCAGGCATTGCCTGCCTTATAATATTTACAACCGACTCCTTATATAGGCAATTCTAATTCTATCCTATTTATTACAATAATGCATCAAAGTGCACATACTATCCTACTTTATGACACATTAGGACACACACACCTACTTTTTACACTTGTCATTTACTACTATTTACATTCATGTCCACATTACACTTGTCACACCTACTTTACAATAATGTGACTACTACTATACACTTTAAGACTTTTACATAATAATTTACATCTACTTTTTGGCTTTGTTAGCCAAACACGTTTTTATGTCTTATTTTATCTCTTTGTTTTCGTCTTCTTCCTTATCTCTTCTTCCGTCTTTATCTTCTTTTATCTTATCATTCCAACTGGACATTTGGTATCACATTATCTTCTCCATTGCATTTTGAGCATATATGATCTGGATATTTGTGTCCAATCATCTTGCAATATCTGGTTAATAGTTCTGGTGAAATAAATTCTGCTTTAAGTGCTCTTGTCGTAGGTCTTTCTTTTGGTTTTAACAATGATAAAATCCATCGCTGGACTTCATCCATATCTGCTCTTCGTAGTTCTCTTGAATTTGAATATATCATTAATTGATCTCTTGAGTAATAACTCCATATAACGTTTCCGTTTAAATAGTTGTTTGCTAATTCTTGTATAATAGTTGATTTACCAATTAGTCTTTTGTTGGCATAAAAACCTGGTATCTCTATTTTTTGTATTTCGGCTTGTTGTCCAATATCTTCTGTTATAATCATATCTTTGGTTAATCCTATCTTGATAACTTGAATTGGAGGTTTTATCTCCTCGTATAATATCTCTGCTGGTGCTGTATAAAACTTTATAAAAAATAAATTTTCCATGGTAACTCTTTTATATGTAATGAATGCCTTGTATAGTTCCGGTATTCCACTTATCTCTTCTCCATCATATGTGTACACGGTGTTTAATAGTCCATAATTATAACATGTTTTTACTAAATTGGCGTTAGTTTTTGGTTGTGCTATTAACTTATTATGGCCTTGTAATTTTTGGGTTAAGTAATATTGGTTTGGTTCTTTATTCGTGGATCTGGGGTTAAGGTTCAAATAAGTTTGGATTTTGTATATGTTTTCAATATATGTCCTTGTGATGTGGTTATATAATTTTTTCTCATTCTGCAGACTATTGGCATATGTAGAGGTTTGTGGTTCTGTGGATATATTTCTTGGTGTTCTTTGGGTAAATGGTTTTTCGAATAGCTGGTTTAAGTTCGCATTTTTATGTTGTTTATCACTAACTTTTTGCTTGTACCTGCAACTGTATTTAAACAAACATTACAGAGTGAATACGGACCTCACTGTACGCTGGAAAAATATCCCAACTTCCAGCTCACTTTATGTATTTTTAAAGGGTATTTTATTCCTAAAAACCCTTAGGAAGTCATCTAAATTACCCTAAACGTGTAGAAAAATAAGTTTTCATAATCAAACCCTTTCATTCATTCCTAAATTTCTACGCTCAAGAACTTCAAGAAACGCTAAGGAAGGGTTTATCTACCAAGATTTTCCTTCAAGTTTCTTCAAGAACATTGTTCTTCCAAGTATGTAAGCTTTCATAGTGTTGGGTTTGTTCTCCCTCATGCCAATCATGTAATTTCATCCATGAATTCGTTCTTGAAGTTGTTTGATTAAGTTTTCTTGAGAAGTTCTGGGGTTTTAATCTCATTCTTTTACTCTCGAGGTTTTTCGGTTCTTGAGGTAATGGTTTTGTGAATGAGTGGTGTTTTTGATAGAAATTAAGTGATATTTCAATGAAATCACGTCGGGTTTATGATTTAAAGTGAGTTTGAAAGAGTAAGAAAAAAAGGTCAAAACGCATCCAGGTCCGCGTCGCTGAGAAGCTTGAAATTTCCAACTTAGTCGAGTACCTTCTCTCCGCGTAGCGGAGATGATATAGAGTCTTCTATCTCGAAAGTCTTTTTGCAAGAAAAAATTTAATTCCCTCTCCTCGTCGCGCCCGTGTTTCTTCAAATCGTGTCTTCTCTCTCTTCTTATTACTAACTATCTAAGCGTTCATTAATCATTGAAGGATCCTATATCATAATCATAACTATCAAATTCACATTTCAAATCAAGGTAAAGCTAAGAGGAAAGTTCAAGAGGGTCCTTTGAGTCAAATTGAGAATTCTCTTGGAATCAACTACAGTTTGGGACTAAGACCTGAGGAAGTAAGTATGAGAATGAGAAGAGTTGTACTCATAAGTTTCTATATTGTTATTGATATCCTTGAGTTGAGTTGTTCGTGTCCATAATTACACATGAACCCTATGAATTGAGCATTCTTGAGATGAGTAGTATCGTGGAGTTTTAAGTTCTTATTTCTTGAGTTCTGAGTATTGAGTTTCTTATATTGTCATTCATATCCTTGAGTTGATTCGTTCATGTCTATATTTCAACATGAACTCTATTTTGAGTTATAAATTATGAGAATCTTTTAAAGCCAATATTTGTGTTTTGAATTGGATCTTGAGGAAAGTTTAAAAAGACATGTTGAGTAAATTTTAAGGGAACTAAGTATTCCCAAATGTATCATTTTTACATTAAGAAAAGAGAAACTTTGATTTCTAAAAAGAGTTTATGAGTTCAAAGATATTTCAGAACAATTACCTCTTTTAAGAGGATAGTTTGAGCAATTATCTCAAACCAGAGAAATAGTATGTTTTAATAAATTTGAGCATGAGTATATATTATTGAGAGTAGTATTGAGCACCGATATGGGGATGAGTTCAGACAACTCACATTCCTCATAAACCATGTAGCCAACATGGGTAAAAGATCATACCTTTTAGATGAATCCTTAGTGACTTCGGGCATAACTTAATGGATTCACTTAGTTGAGGTGTTCTATATCCCGACAAGGTATAGGACAGTTCTAGCAGCGTGGGAAAGACGCTGAATCATCACATCGCTCATAGTGATGGTTGTCGGTTAGAGAATCTCCCAAATAAGAGTAAAATATTATGTATTGTATTTTTATACATTTGAGTTGATCACTACTGTTTTGAGTTTATTGTATTTTTATATACATCCTCGAGTTAGTATCTGTTTATTATGAAGCTTTAAACATGTTATGTTTTGTTATTGCTTTCATATTGGAGTTGAGTTGAGGTTAGTATTGTCTTCCCATGTTATCAGTTCAGTTAGCAATGTTTCAGTTTCCCCTTACCTACTCGTACATTCAATGTACTATCGTCATTTGACCTGCATCTTATAATGATGCAGATACAGGCTTCTAGGATCATCAACATGTGCTTCGTTGAGATCATTTGGCATTCTAGTTAGCTTTGGCGGGTCTTCATATATTCCGGAGGACTTCACCTTTACCTTACCGTTAGTAGTTTTGAGATTTCATGGGGCTTGTCATGATATCCTTCTCTAATAGTAGACGCTTCCTATATAAATAGAGTTGAGGAATCTTTTGAGTATTTACTTTCTTTGAAAAGTTTTACAAACTATACGTATTTCAATTGAGTATTGTTCAGGCTTTTGAGTTGAGTATTTGAGTTTAACAGATTTTATTCAGTCTTAAGCCTACTATTGCTTGGGTTAGTTTTCTTCTTGTATTCAGTCAGGATGAGGGTTCGCTTGGGGACCAACAATGGTTCTCAAGTGCCGGCCACGTCCAGGGTGTAGGCTTGGGTTGTGGCAGAAAGTCCGTATATATCCAGAGGGTGATTTATGACTTTACTGGATAGTTTGAATAAGTCCTAATGAAATTATGAGAGATTCAGAAGCTTAAGTTGTAAGCTAGTAAAATTGAAGTTTAAGAGATCATCATAATCAAATATGTGCCTAGATACATCAGCTTGGTATTTGAGCATCACAACAACTTCGTAGGGAATTTTGAAGAATTTTGTATATTTTTTTTATGTCGATAGGCTTGTCCACTTAATCGGTTAATGGCCGGCACCTGATTTTTTGTGAACTTTGAGGTTGCAATATTGGGTGTCGCAATCGCGAAGAGGTGATGGGGTTGGTTTGCTTCAAGGTCACAAGGGTTGCTGTGAGATTTCGTTGGGGAGAATGTGATGTGCTGCAAAATCGTGGCACATTTGATGCTTAATAACTATGAACTAATACTGGGATTAAGTTATATTTTGGATTATTTGATGGATTTGTTAAATGTGTAGGCAAAATCCGGGTTGTATAGAAAAGTAGAAAAAGAAGCAGAACTGATGTTGACAAAATGAAGTTCATGGCCAACTCCATGGACCGTTTATTCCTTTACGGTCCGTGGTTGAGCTCGTGAAAGTAAGGCAGTGATGAGTCTTGAAGAAGATGAAGAGCAGGAATAACCAAGTGAAGACCACAGACCACTTCATGGGCCGTGGTCCTCTCCACGGTCCGTTGTACCTGTCGTGGTGCAATTTCCAGTGAAGGCATTAAGGAGTGGAAGAAAGTTGAAACCCAAGTGAAGACCACAGACCAATTCACGGGCCGTGTTCCTAACTACGGACCGTCGTGCTTGCCATGGTGCACTTTCTAGTGATCAAGTTTGAAGGGCAGTGTTTGGGAAGTTACAAGGGAAGTCCACGGAAGGCTTCATGGTCTGTGAAGCCCTCTACGGGCCGCAGAAGTGGCCGTAGAGCAACCCGACAGTTCATTCCTAGTTCAACTAGGACTCATTTTAAACATTCTATTTTGAATTACTTTAGGTCGTTTTTGAAGGGTTTATTCATTATCTTACATTTTACGACTAAGAACACAATATTACTCCTAGATTTCGATATTTGGATTTTTGATTATTGTTATCAGTTGGAAATTCGGATTCAGACTATCAAATTATCAAAGTGGTTGTTGATTTGCTAATTATTTTTGTAAGTCTTTCTCAATATGTTTTCATCCCTAATTACTGATTGTTTATGTGAAAGCATGAGCGGCGAAATACCATGACTGGAATTGTGGGATCTATGATGATATTCTAGGTGCGATTCTGTAAAATGAGTAAAAGGTCGTCTGTGTGTATAACCTGTAGTTTTTAGCTGTCAATATCATTTTAGTCTAGTGAGTGCACGCATTAGACGAGCCTGAATCTGGTATTTGTTCGAGAGAAAAATACCAGTTAGGAAAAAGTTGAATTAAATTAACAAATTGGAGTTAAAGCTTGAGTTCGAGAAAAAATATCTTTAACACCATATTATTTCAAGCGAGGTTCAATGTTGGTAATACTCTAAGGTCGAGAGAACATGAGTATTCATTATCTGATTAGGCTGAGAAGCATTAGATAAATTTAACTCGAAAAGATTTTGTAAACATTGATTTGCCTGACACTCAAATTACGAGGGAATACTAGAACTAACATTATGGTGAACACAATCCTGGTTTCTCTTAATTAATTGAATTAACTTTAAATCAAGATAGTCTGTTAACCATAATTCTGGATTTTGACGGCAAGTGTTGGTAATTAGAACATTTAAATCAAACCCAATTTACTTTCTGTTGTTATTTGTTTAGGAGATAATAAGAACATTCAGAGAATCGCGACAATAAAACCTTATCTACAAAGAAATTTTATGTGGGATCGACCTCAACTCTAGTTGAGTTATGTAAATTGACATCGACCATTTACACTTCTTGTTCGAAGTGTAAGTTTGGGTGTATCAGAATGCTGGGCAGAGTCTTTTGATCATGAGGGGTGAGGTCTGCAATTGGGAAGGGAAAGGAACGGGGATTTGTGGGGTCTGTGATGATGTAAAAAATCAACAATCTCTCTACCTTCGTAAGGTAGGGGTAAGACTGTAAACACACCATACACACCATTCTAGACACACTCCACTTGTAGAATTAATTACACTTAGTTCATTATCGTTGTTGTTATTGTTACAAGAAAAGTCCCGAGGTAAGAATCTATCTAACTAATAATCTTATTTTTAAATAACTAGGTAATGTTCTTGTGCTTCGCAAAGTCATAAATAAATGCATTAAACTAGCGAATAATCCTTTACTAATATCTGAATAATAAAAATATTTAAGAGACATGGTCTTCAAAAAAATAATATTAAGTGTATTCTAACATGAACTAGAATACTCTACCTTTTCATAGTAACTTTATCTCGTTCCCTACCTTTCTTGTAGATTTATCAATCAAATCATAGATGTGTAACATTATATAAACACATAAAATGACACAATTTATCCAAACATTGTATTCATTAAAACTCAATACATTATGAAACAATACATAACACAACCATCCAAATAGACATTGTAATATAGCAAAAATAGAACAATCAAGATCCTGTTTCCAGAAAACTCAAATCTTACTGATAAAACAAAATTCAAAGTTATTTCTTTCAAGAAATTCATCAACACTTAGGGAACAAATAGATTTAACTAACAAAACTAAATTATTGTCTGAAAACATAGAAAACCAATGTTAGGATATTCTCGCTTGTATTTTTCCTTTTGTCTGAATAATATTCATATTTGGTCCTTTATTCTAGGCTCTCTGTCATGCCCTGAAATAGGGGGTGTAACTGGAACTAAATACCCTACTAGATCAAGTTACTCACTAAAACATACTAGATAACCAAACTGTGAGACAAAAAGATTGGGCAGCACAACCTCTAAAAAGTGAAGCCTGTAACCTGAAGGTCATGGCCTGAATGGGAATAAACCGTACAAACAATGGTAGACAAGACAAAAAAATAAAGATGTACTAGCTAGCCGACGAAGCCACAATTGAAGACATACCTATTTACACACAGATATATATACATGCCAAGTCTATTGGCTGGAGTTTGAAACATACAAAACCAAACCCAAAATATTGTGTCCACAATAACCTCATTGAGTGACATAAGAACTGTCGGGTTAAGGCCCCGATTATACCCAAACTGTACAACAAAAGTAAACATCCTTTGATAGCCCCAGGATAAGATGGAGCTTACCAACTCACAGATGAACCTGAATCCTAGCGAGTGGGTCGATCAGAACCCTACCTGAACCTCCTCGCACAAAACAAAAAATAGCATCCCCAGGCAATGGGACGTCAGTACGAATAAAAATATATTGGTATGTAAAGCACAAAGTAGAATCATAAATAGTTATTGTAAAAGGGTAATAAAGATACTGCCTGAAACTGAAACTCAAATAATCTCCATGGCTGACCCTTGGCCTCCTACTACTTAAATATACATGGTACACTCATATAATCGTATGTCGTGAATACATATATATAGTGGAAGCAAACCTTCTTCCTGGCTGACTATAAGCAGAAGACTAACGCATGCGTACACAAGCATCAAAGTGAAAGAAATGTTAAATCAACAGTGTAATAAATTTCAAATCTCTCTGAATATACTGAGTATGAAACATAAGTTTTAAATAAAACATATGAAATTGAAAAAGTCTTCAAAACTGTCTATCTATGACGCCTCCACTGCAAAAAGGTGAGTGTTGGGACAAGACACATGACTCTTCAAAAGAACTACTACTAACAACTCATAGAACTGGAGTCCTCCGAAAGATAGATGGTTTTACCGAAAAGCTGACGAGTAGATGCAGTGATCTCAGTGGACTCTTGTTGAGGATACTAATAACTTGTATCCACATCATTAAAAGATGTCGATCAAATGACATAAATATATTGAATGTACGAGTATGTAATCTAGCTGAATAACAAATAACTGAATGAAAGGACTACAATAGATATTGATATATACTCAACCGAATTTAAGTAAATAAAGAAGTGAAATCATTAAAACTTTACAAAAATATTTAATAATATATGAACTCAACATATTGAGAGATATAATAAAAAATACATTTTTAACTCTATTTGAGAGATTCTTTAACTGACAACCATCACTATCAGTTATGTGATGATACAACATCTCACACACGCTGCCAGAACTGTCCTATATCGTGCCGGGATATAGGACACCTCAACTAAGTGGATCTACTAAGCAATAAGTATTTCTTCTAAAAAGTATGATACTGTACCCATGTTGGCAAGATATGATTTATGAGGATTTTGAGTTGTCTGAACTCATTCCCATATCGGTGCTCAATGCTACTCCCAATAATATATATACTCATGCTCAAATGTATAAAACATACTCTTTCTCTGGTTTGAGATAATTGCTTCCTCTTAAAAGAGGTAACTGCTCTATACTCAATCTTACTGAAAGCTTTTTTACTTTTTCAAAATAATACTCTCTTTTTTCATGTAAAAATGAAACATTTGGGAAATACTTAGTTTCTTATATTGTTGCTCAAAGCTTGGTTAAAACTCTCTCTCAGACTTCTCTTTACTTTCTCAAAATCTCAGTTTAAAACAAAAATGCTGACTTTAAAATATTCTCTTAATTTATAACTCAAAATAAGATTCATAGTGAAATATATACATGAACGAATCAACTCAAGGATCTCAATAGAAAAATAGAAAACTCAATACTCAGAACTCAACGATATTACTCATCTCAAGAATACTCAATTCGTATGGTTCATGCTGAAATATAGACATGAACGAATCAACTAAAGAATCTTAATGCATAACATATAGAAATTGAATAATTAGGAATAAAATTTCAAAATGAAGCAGGAACTCAAGAACTCACAATCAACTCATCTCAAGAATACTCAAATCTAGGGATAGAACCCTAGATTACTCTTTTACTAATTTGAGAGTAGATGTAGGATGTAAGGATGAACTAGTCCAACACTATGATAGCCTTACATACTTGGAAGAACAAAGCTCTTGAAGAATCTTGAATATGAACTTGATTAGAAGTCTTTAAACCCTAGCTTGAAGGTGAACAAGCAAGAAAACGTTTCTTAAGATTCTTGAATTTGTTTCTTGAAATCTCTATGGCCAAGAATTCTAATTTTCATTAGTGATTCATAATTGTATGGAAGAACTTGAATTGGACTGAATGGAATTCTTGGAGAAGGACTTACCTTGAAGAAGAATCCAGAAAAAGATGGAAAAAATCTTGAATGGAAGTCTGGAAAGAATCTTGAATGGAAGTCTTCTACTTTGATTTTTCCTTAAGGTTTTGCCTTAGAGTTTGAGAGAGAAGAGAATGTTGGATTAAAAGATGAAAATATGATTGGTTTGAGCCTTTAATTAGTAAAGAATTTTTTTTAGGGTTTTCTTAGAGATAAAAACACAAAAACAACCCCCTTTAAATATTTTTCTTCAGTAATTTGTCACTACACTGTATCAGGTTACTAAAATGGTCATAACTTTTTACTCGAAACTCAGATTGACGCAAAACTAGTGGCCTTGAAAGAATATTCAAATACCTTTAATTTGATAGGTTATGGTCCATGTAACACTTTATATTCTAAGAGATATGATCGTTTATAGTTGACCCAAGTAGAATCTTACATCAAAACTAAATCGATGTTGAATCTTTCAACTCAACTTTGTGCTAGGGGGTTCTAGTGACCCTAGTAACTTAGTCAGAACTTAACCTAAGCGATTCATTTACAAAAATCATCAAACTTAGAGCGAAAAAGGATAAAGAGTTGACCAAACCCTTCCAAGAACGCAATAGGTTTTCTTCAGTTCTAGCCCCAAAATTGAAAGATTTCTCCGTGAAATTCATCACCAGGTATGTGGGATTTTACTAGTGGATTCCTTTCGTCCACTAGGTCCCTAGAATTTAGTCAGACTCTTGATTCCTTATATCATGTTTAGACCTAGGGTTTTTAGAAACTTTAGATATTTGTTGTGATTTAGCTGTTATAGTGTTCCTAATCGAATTATCATCTTTTCGTGAAATCATTGCTTGGTTCATTACATGAAACTCACAACACTAGTTGTCTAGTTTCTTTTAGTTCATGAAATGCACTTGCCAGGTCAGGATATTCATGCTTCAATTTTCGAATGTCACATTATCAGTATATAATTGTTACATTATCAGATTATGCATGTCAGTATTTTGAGCTATTAAGCATTTCTATATTTCAATCATAACGTATCACATACATATTCAGTTGGGAGTAGACTTAACACCGAGTTGGTTTAGGGTTTCTACATACCCTCATAGTCCCAGAACTACGTGCCGCCGTAGGTTTAGAAGTCCCCTATGTGGGCATTATTTATAGTGATCACCCCAGTCATGCCTTAATTCCCCTGGCAAGGTATATTGGGTCCTCTTGATAGGGTGTATACACCGGACTCCATATTTAGCTCACGTGGTTTTATGTCGGTCAATAGTAGCTCCCACTGTCAGATTCTTAGTGCATTTGAACAAGTTTTCAGATACATTTCAGTATTCAGTCTTTGAATGTCATGTTAATAATCAATACTTGGTCACTGCATTCAGTTCAGTTCCTTTCAGTTATAATTCAGTATTTACATTAGTTTTCAGATCATGTCATTGCTCAGTTATGTTTTTTTTTGTTCAGCTTACATATTTGTTTAGTTATATACTATATACTTCATGCTCAGTACATTCCAAGTATTGACCCATACTCTGTGCTACATCCTTTCATGATGTAGGTTTAGGTCCTCAACATTGAGATCACACGTAGATCAATTCTTGATCCATACTCAACAACATCAGTGGTGAGTCATCATATTTGAGGACAACAAACATGTTTTACTATTTCAGTCTTTTAGTTCAATTTTAGTTTTGCTATAGCTAGCTGTGGCATGTCCCAACAACTCTAGTCAGTGGAGCTTTTTTCAGAAATAGTGTTAAACTTAGTGTTAGTTTTTGAGTGATTGTTCAGTATCACTAAACTCTTATATTATATATATATATATATATATATCAATATTGTGTATTCCCCACATTCAGTTATCTTATGTTTTAAGCTTTTGCATAGTATCTTTGTTCCGTTATTTAAGTATGCTTATGATATGCCATCTCAGGGTTAGCTTGGGGCCATTCGTGATCCTAGGTACGGTAGTTACGTCAAGGGGGTAGTCTCGGGGTGTGACAAACTTTGTATCTGAGCATTAGGTTCAAGAATCCTAGGAAGTCTAAAATCCGCACTAGAGTCTCTTTCATGGGTGTGAAGTGTAGCACATCTAATGAGAGAGAGAGAGAGAGGCTACAAAGTGTTTTTATGAAGAACTTCACTCTCTTTGCTACTCTAATTGTGCGTGAGGTATGATCCAACATCTCATTTCTAATCTGTCGTTATGCGTTTTAGATCATGCCTCCTCATAGAGCTTACAGAAGGAATGTTAATGACCGCAACGCTAATGCAATTCCTCTAGTTCCAGACTATGAGGTTTCGAATGCGGAGTTTAGAAATGCTATCCAACTCTTGGCTCAGAGTGTATCCAACCAGAACAATCAGCATGCTCTAGTTCCTACTAACACTAATGTTGGGTCAGCAGCAGCCAGGGTCTGAGATTTTTTTCGGATGAATCCGCCTGAGTTTCTAGGATCGCAGATTGGTGAGGACCCACAAAACTTCATTGATGAGGTTAAGAAAATATTTGGAGTGATGCCATAGACTGTAATGATAGGGTAGAGTTGTCATCCTACCAGCTTAAGGATGTAGCTCACATTTGGTTCACCACTTGAAAGAAAACAGGAGTACGGATGCAACTTCGGTGACTTGGGAATGTTTTATTGGAGCTTTTCTGGAAAGGTTCTTCCCGAGATAGTTGAGGGAGGGTAAGGCTAAGAAATTCATGAATTTGTGAAAAGGTACCATGTCAGTCCAAAAATAAGGACTCAATTTCACCCAACTCTCCAGGTATGCACCACATATTATTGCTGATCCAAGGGCACATATGAGTAAGTTTCTATTTGGGGTATCCGACTTGGTGAAGACAGAGTGCAGGAATGCTATGTTGTTAGCAGATATGAATATGGTTGAGGGAGACAAGATTAGGGAACATGCTAAGGATAATAAGACGGGTAGAACAGGAAACTATGAATAATCTCAGCAAAAATTGGGTGGTGGAAATCACTCATAGTTTTCGCAGATATCTTCAGTCCCAGCACCTGTATCAGCTAGTGCTTCATCCCCCAGGTTTCGATAGGATCAGAACGGTAGGGCATCAGTCTCTAAGTCTCAGGGGAGTGCTCAGGTAACAGGACTTTCCCAACTTGTCCAAATTGTTGTAAGAACCATCCGTGCGAGTGTCTTGCAGGAAAAGAAGGGTGTTTTGGGTATGGTCAGTCTTTCCATAGGTTGAAGGATTTCCCTTCAACTAGGATGGGGAAATGATTTAATAACAACAATAGGGATCAGTCTACAACTCCAGCAGCACCAGCAAGTCGCCCAACTCAACCAGGTGCTTCATCTGGTACAAGTGGCGGTCAGCGCTAGAACAAGTTGTATGCTCTTCAGACTTGCCAAGACCAGGAATATTCTCCTGATGTAGTCACTGGTACGTTACGAGTCTTTCATTTAGATGTTTATGCATTGTTAGATCCAGGGGCTACTCTTTCTTTTGTAACTCCTTATATAGCAGTAAACTTTGGTATCAGTGCAGAAACCCTCTCAAAACCCTTCTCAGTCTCTACTCCAGTTGGTGACCCAGTTATAGCTAGGTGGGTATACATAAATTATCGTGTCACATTTTCCAAGAAAGTCACCTTAGAAGATCTTGTAGGGTTAGAAATCGTAGATTTTGATATCATTTTAGGCATGGATTTATTGCATTCCTGTTATGCCTCAGTCGATTTTAGGACTAGGATCGTTCAGTTTCAGTTTCCAAATGAACCAGTGTTAGAATGGAAGGGTAGTATCTCAGTGCCTATGTCTCGATTCATTTCTTTTTTTAAGGCCAGAAAGATAATTTCCAAAGGGTATATGTATAATCTTGTTCGGGTTAAGGATTCAATATCTGAAACCCAACTCTTGAGTCAGTCCCTGTAGTAAATGATTTTCCAGAAGTGTTTCCAGAAGATCTTCCCGGAGATCCTCCTGAAAGGGAAATCGACTTCAGAATTGATCTTCTTCCAGATACCTAACCTATTTCGATTCCTCCTTGTAGAATGGCTCCAACGGAGCTTAAGGAATTGAAAGAACAGTTGAAAGACCTTTTAGATAAGGGCTTAATTAGATCTAGTATCTCTCCATGGGGGGATCTAGTGTTGTTCGTGAAAAAGAAAGATGGCTCTCTCAGAATGTGCATTGACTATTGTCAGTTGAATAAACTCACCATCAAGAATAAATATCCTATCCCCAGGATTGATGACTTGTTCGACCAAATTTAGGGTACTAGTTATTTTTCAAAGATAGACCTCAGATTCGGCTATCATCAGCTCAAAGTTAAAGATAGTGACATTCTGAAGATAGCCTTCATAACTCGGTATGGTCATTATAAATTCACAATCTTGTCTTTTGGACTAACAAATGCTCCTGCAACTTTTATGGACTTAATGAATAGGGTGTTCAAGCAGTATTTGGACTTGTTCGTAATCATATTCATTGATGATATTTCCATTTACTCTAGGAATGAGGAGGAGCACACGACTCCTCTGAGAGTGGTTCTGTAAACTCTCGAAGATCGCCAGTCATTTTCTAAGTTTAGCAAATGTGAGTTTTGGTTACAATCAGTTGATTTCCTTGGTCATGTGGTATCTAATGAAGGAATCCGAGTGGATTCTCAGAACATTGAGGCAGTGAATCAATGGACCAGATCAACCTCTCCAATAAATATCAGAAGTTTCTTGGGTTTGGCTAGTTATTACATTAGATTTGTGAATACGATTGTACCAAGTGATTCTAAATTTTCTTAGGTGTTAAAGTCACTAGAGATCCCTAGCATAAAATTGAGTTGAAAACTTTCTTTCCAATTAAGTTTCACTTCGAGATGTTTCTTGGGTCAATTTCAATCAACCATATCAAATCGAAGGTCTTGAAGTCCTCTTTCCAATGCCACCAAGTTTGTCTTAATTTGAGTTTTGAGTAAAATGATATGCCTAATTTACTAGAGACGCTGTAACCTGGCAGCAACTCCATGATGGTTTTGATGTATGGAGTGAATACGAACCTCAGTGTCTGCTTGAAAAATATCCCGACTTCCAGCTCATTTTATTTATTTTTTAAAGGTATTTTAGTCCTAAAAACCCTTAGGAAGTCATCTAAATTACCCTACACATGTAGACAAATAGTTTTCATTATCAAACCCTCTCATTCACTCCTAAATTTTTACACTCAAGAACTTCAAGAAACAATAAGGCTTGGGTTCATCATCCAAGATTTTCCTTCATGTTTCTTCAAGAACATTGTTCTTCCAGGTCTGTCAGTTTTCATAGTGTTGGGTTTGTTCGCCCTCACGCCATTCTTGTAATTTCATCCATGAATTAGTTCTTGAAGTTGTTTGATTGGGTTTTCTGGAGAAGTTCTTCGGTTTTAACCCCATTCTTTATTATGAAGCTTTAAACATGTTATCTTTTGTTATTGCTTTCATATTGGAGTTGAATTAAGGTGAGTATTGTCTTCCCATGTTATAATTTCAGTTAGCTATGTTTAAGTTTCCCCTTACATACTCCTACGTTCAATGTACTGACGTCATTCGACTTATATCGTATAAAGATGCACATACAGGTGTTCAGGATCATCAATAAGTGCTTCGTTGAGATCATTTGACATTCGAGTTAGCTTTGGTGAACCTTTTTATATTCTGGTGGACTTCACCTTTACCTTACAGTTAGTAGTTTTGAGATGTCGAGGGTCTTGTCCTGATATATTTTTGTAAAAGTAAAGGCGTCATAGATAGATGGAGTTGAGGAGTCTTTTTCAGTATTACTTTCTTTGATTTTTTTTACAAATTATAGGTATTTTGATTGAGTATTGTTCAGATTTTATTATTTTAGTATTTGAGTTTGATAGATTTTATTTAGTTTTAAGCCTACTATTGCTTGAATTAGTTTTCCGCTTGTAGTCAGGCAGGATAAGCGTTCGCGTGGGACCAACAATAGTTTTTGAGTATCGGCCACGTCCATGGTGTATGCTCGGATCCTTACAAACTTGGTATTAGAGCACATAGTTCAATTGTCCTAGGGTGTCTATGAAGTTGTTCCAATAAGATCTTATTTGTGGTTGTGAGGGACCCACTTCTATTAATAAGGGACTACAAATATTTAAGAAAATTTTCCCTTCTTTCATACTCTAAATCGTGCAGTAGAACTGTTTCATAAGGAATTTATTCTAACTCATGCTTTTCTCATATCCGTTTGACTACCCCTCATACTAAAGGTGGTTGAAAATCAAAGCTAGATCCTTATCGATGACTTACTCTCTGCAAAAATTTTAAGAAAGTCACGAGACTGCAGAAGGGCTTGAGAGAGGCCCATGAGTGAGTTTAAGTGTTGAGTTTCAAAATAATGCACTCTTATTCATGTAAATCGTGCGTTCAAGCTAAAAGAGAGATGTACTCTCTTCTCTAAACCTTGTTTCAATTACGACCCTTATGAGGAGGTGTGTTGTAGACCTTGGGTAGTATTTGCACCCGAAAAGATAGTATGAGTACGAGGTTATAAGCAGTAGTAGTAAGAGTGCCCAAGGTTAAAAAGAATAATGCATGAAGAGGTTCAATAATCTAACAAAGTGAGATAGTGATGAGGAAAATTATGTTATTGTAGTCATGCACCCAATAAGTTATTAATGAGGAGTATTCCTTATGGGTGACTAAGAAGTGATGAGTTTGTGTATTTTCATGATAGGATGTAGAGTAAGAGTTACTATATAGTTTGAATGAGTTAGAGTGTACATTAATTGGAAAGAAGTTTATGACATGTGTCATTGTGTTAGTAAAGACCAAGTATAGGTGTTGAATATAAGAGCACATTATTCATGAGGTGATAGATCTAAGCTATGCTTATGATTTTTGAAAGGAGATCCCTATAGTATTTCGAGGATTAAAGAACTAATTAAGTAAGGATATATAGTAAGTGGGTAAATAGTATTTAGGTTGCGAAAAAGGAATGTGACGGTTATATGTAAATAAATAATTTATGAGATAAAGATTGCCTACTTGTCATGAGATCTTAGTGGGAGAGTGTTTGTTAATTTTATCTAGTATTCATAAGTTAGTATAGTATGTGAGAAATTGTATTGATATTCGTGTTTAGTAATATACACTATGCTTGAATTTGAGATGAGTGTCGTGATAAAAATAAAGGGCAACATGATGGTGATGATATTAGTTTTGAGATCTGATTTGGTAGACTTGACACATAGTACGCGACGAATTAAGATTTTAGCTGCAATGAATAGGAGTGGTACAAGTGTGAGATTTTGACTTTTGGATGAGAGAAATGAAGTATGACTAAGTCACTAAAATAACAAGAGTATTAAGAGGTGTACCCGAGATCATATGTAGTCGGAGGAGGTTCTAATTAAGTTTATTGTTTTCATGTATGCCTAGATAGCATAATTGATTTGTCAATGTGGAGTAGGTTGATGTAAGCATTATTGATCACCCATAAGAGTTTGGTAGGAATGATTTTATATAGTCAATGACGAGCCTCTTGAATATAGTTCAAAATTCTTCCAGTTAGGTTTATATGAACATAGAAGGATGTTAATGGTAGGCTAAGAAGGAGAAGTCAGATTATTAACAGTCAGACTAATGGGCCTTATAAGCTAATGAGAAGAGGTTAAGAGAATCATCTTAGAAAGAGGTCTTAGAAGGAGACTTAGTACTTGCTTATGGAGAGTTTTGTACCCATTAGATAAGTTTTCCCCGTATATTATAGTAAAGGGAATATAGACTAGTTTAGAGATGATGAAATAGATTCATAGCTTTCAAGTTTCAGTTGTAAACCTAAGAGGGAGATGATAAGATGAGAAACCAAGACAAGTGTTGAGAATTAGATAGTAATGTGTTCAGGAAGAGTTAAAGTGATATATCAATCCATTCATACTCTAAGAGTATTCCTGAAAGTTCAGTCATTACATCGTATTGTTGATGTTTCTAATATTAGAATTGTGTCTATGACCTATGTGTAACATCCCGCCTTAGAAAGAGCTAAAAATAGACAGAACTTATTTGGAAAGATCCAAATCTGAAAATTTTCAAGTTAAGCTTAAGTGGTGAGTTTTGGGTCAACTTCAAACGACCATAACTTTCAGTACATGATGAGTTAGGTGTCCCATGAGATATCAAATGAAAGATCTTGGAATCCTCTTTCCAACGCCACCGAGTTTGCTAAATTTCGTGCTTGTATGAGGGAGGTATGTCTGTTTGAAATTAGGCTGCCCAGTTAAAGAAAGTTATCCGAAAATATTAGGGGTATTTTGGTGTTTTCCTTATCCAATCAGATTAAAAAGAATTATGGTAATATTTAGGGGTCTAAACTTATTTTATTCAGTTTTCACAATCCTAATTATGCTTAGGGTTTTAGAAGAAAGTTGAAGAAGAGAAAAGAGGAGAAAAAAAAAAGTCAAGGCGTTCAACAAGTTTTCTTGCGAATCGAAGGTTGTTTCGCCAAGGGTTTAATCCCTAAGTGGTATGTGAGTTCTCATAGTGTTAGGTTCGTTCACCCACACGCCAATCATGTTATTTTCAGTGCAATTTCGTTCTTGAAGTTGAAGGATTTGAGTTCTTGATGAGTTTCTTGAAGTTTCATTCGTAATCTTGATTGTTGAGGTTTTGTTTTGTTCTTGAAATAAGTGTTAGTGTTTAGAGGGTATTTTTGAGTAGATTATCGTATAGTAATGTTGGGTATTTGAATGTAAGTGAGTTAAGAAGAAAACATTTGATTCTAGGCGAAATGGTGTTAGAAAACGAGAGAGAAAATTCGTCAGGAAATTCTGGGTAGGGGATGGCGTGCCGCGCCAGCAGTGCGCCAAAAAAGGGTGTCTATAGTTTTGGTCCTGGGGCGCCACACCACTCAGTGTGCCCCAAACCCCCTTCAATAGTTCAGGGGCAGGCGCCCCACGCCACTCAGTGTCAGGGTCACCAGGTCCCTTACTCTTTCGTCCTTCTTTTCGTATGAGTTCCCTCGTATCGTACCTATGTTTTCTAATTGATATTTCCACTATAAATTACAGCTAAACATCAAGATATCATCCATAACATGAGATCATAACCTTGAATCCATATTTCAAATTCAAGGTAGAGCTAAGAGTCAAGTCTTGAGAGTTCTTTCGAGTCTTTTAAGAAGTCTTTTGCAAACATTTTAAAACTTGTTTTAAGACTTGAGAATTTGAGTTTGGGAAAAAGTATAGTTAAGTTCATTTTCTCTAAAATGATATATGAGAACTAAGTATTTCCAAGAGTAAATGTTTTCACATTTAAGATGAGAGGAAACACCGATTTCCAAAAAAGTATGATGAACAGTTTTGAGCACTATCTCTTTTAAAAGAACTATTTTGAGTAATAATCTCAAACCAGAGAAAGAGTTATGTTTTTAAACATATGAGCTAGTTACATTTTGGGAGTAGTATTGAACACCGATTTGTGGACGAGTTCAGATAACCCAATGTCCTCATAAACCATGTAGCCAACGTGGGTAGAAAGGGTCATACTTTTTAGATGATTCCTTATTGCTTTTAAGCATAGACTAGTGGATCCACTTAGTTAGTAGGTCCTATACCCCGACAAAGTGTAGGACAGTTCTGGCAACATGGGCTAGACAATGTATCATCACATAACTCATAGTGATGGTTGTCGGTTAGAGAATCTCCCACAGAGTTGTTTGTAATTTTGCATACAAACTGAGTTATATTGTATTTTATAATACATTGAGTATTGTCTATTGTTTTAAAAGCTTTTCTTTGTTCTTGCATTACTTTTATTGCTTTTATACTGAAATAAGTTGACGTTGAGTTGAGTTGAGTTGAGACGAGTTAAGTTGTTTCTTCAGTTCTAGTTCAAGCTTATGTCATCTTTTGTGATGCAGATATAGGCAGCCAAGATCAACATGCATCGCTTCATTGATCTAGTTGAGTTCTAGAGTTGTTGGTGAGCCTCCTTGCTTTATAAGGATCACTTATTTACTTTTAGTTATTTCATTTTGTTATTAGGATGTTGTAGGTCTTGTACCGACGTCCATCTCAACTAGTAGAGGCTTCATAGATAGTTATACATAGTTCATGAGTCTTTTCATTTTCAGTTGTATATGTTGAGACTTGAGTTGCCTCTTTGGCTAGTTAAATGTTTTATTTCTAACATGAACTAGAATACTCTACCTTTTCATAGTAATTTATCCCGTTCCATACCTTTCTTGTAGATTTATCATTCAAACCGTAGATGTGTAACATTATATAAAGACATAAAATGATACAATTTATCCAAACATTGTATTCATTAAAACTAAATACATTATGAAACAATACATAACACAACCATCCAAATAGACATTGTAATATAGAAAAAATAGAACAATCAAGATATTGTTTCCAGAAAACTCAAATATTACTGATAGAACAAAACTCAAAGTTATTTCTTTCAAGAAATTCATCAACACTTAGGGAACAAATAGATTTAACTAACAAAATTTAATTATTGTCTGAAAAAAATGGAAAACCAATGTTGGGATATTCAAATTCCACTACTATCATCTTTGCGGCCTATCCCTCCTTTGTTGCTGCCACCGTTTGTACCATTACTAGCTCTGTCATTGTAGCCAACCAGACCTCCCAAAATTTGTTGAATGTTGATTTTCCAACACCAATTAATGTTGTTCAAAAAATATTATCGCTTGTATTTTTCCTTTTGTGTGAATAGTATTTATATTTGGTCTTTTATTCCATGCTCTCTCTCACGCCGCAAAATAGGGGGCGTAACTGGAACTCGATACCCTACTAGATCGAGTTACTTACTAAAACATACTAGATAACCAAACTTTGAGACAAAAAAATTGGGCAGCACAACCTCTAAAAGGTGAAGCCTGGAACCTAAAGGTAATGACCTGAATGAGCATAAACCATACAAACAAAGGTAGACAAGACAAAAAAATAAAGATGTACAAGCTAGCCGACGAAGCCACAATTGAAGACATACCTATTTACACACACATATATATAAATGCAAAGTCTATTGTCTGGAGATTGAAACAAACAAAAGAAAACACAAAATATTGTGTCCACAATAGCATGAGTGATATAAGAACTGTCTGGACAAGGCCCCGACTATACCCAAACTGTACAACAAAAGTAAACATCCTTTTATCATCCCAGGATAAGATGGATCTTACCAACTCACAACTGAACCTAAATCCTAGCTAGTGGGTCGATCAGAATCCCTGCCTGAACCTGCTCGCACGAAACAAAAAATAACATCCCCAGGAAATGGGACGTCAGTATGAATAAAAATGCACTGGTATGTAAAGCACAAAGTAGAATCATAAATAGTTATTGTAAAATAGTAATAGAGATACCACCTGAAACTGAAACTTAAATAATCTCCATGGCTGACCCTTGGCCTCTTACTATTTAAATATGCATGGTATGCTCATATAATCATATTTCATGAATACATATATATAGTGGAAGCAAACCTTCTTCCTGGCTGACTACAAGTAGAAGACTAACTCATGCATACACAAGCATCAAAGTGAAAGAAATGTTAAATCAATAGTGTAATAAATTTCTAATCTTTGTGAATATACTGAGTATGAAACATAAGTTTTAAATAAAACATCTGAAACTGAAAGACTCTTCAAAACTGTCTATCTATGACGCCTCTACTGCAAAAAGGTAAGTGTTGGGAAAATATTCATGGCTCTTCAAAAGAACTACTCCTAACAACTCATAGAACTGGAGTCCTCCGAAAGATAGGAGGTTTTACGCAAAAGCTGACGAGTAGATGCAGTGATCTCAGTGGACTCTTATTGAATGTACGAGTATGTAATCTAGTTGAATAATAAATAATTGAATGAAAGGACTACAATAGATATTGATATATACTCAACTGAATTTAAGGAAATAAAGAAGTGATATCATTAAAACTTTACAAAAATATTTAATAATATATGAACTCAACATATTAAGCGATATAATAAAAATACATTTTTAACTCTATTTGAGAGATTCTTTAACCGACAACCATCACTATGAGTTATGTGATGATACAACATCTCACACACACTTCCAGAACTGTCCAATATCGTGCCGGGATATAGGACACCTCAACTAAGTGGATCCACTAAGCAATAAGGATTTCATCTAAAAAGTATGATCATGTACCCATGTTGGCAAGATATGATTTGTGAGGATTTTGAGTTATCTGAACTCATCCCCATATCGGTGCTCAATACTACTCCCAATAGTATATATACTCATACTCAAATGTATAAAACATACTCTTTCTCTAGTTTGAGATAATTGCTCAAACTATTCTCTTAAAAGAGGTAACTGCTCTATACTCAATCTTTCTGTAAACTCTTTTACTTTTTCAAAATAATACTCTCTTTCTTAATGTAAAAATGAAACATTTGGGAAATACTTAGTTTCTTTATACTGTTGCTCAAATCTTAGTTAAAACACTTTCTCAGACTTCTCTTTACTTTCTCAAAATCTCAGTTTAAAACAAAAATGTTGACTTTGAAATATTCTCAAAATTTATAACTCAAAATAAGATTCATAGTGAAATATATACATGAACGAATCAACTCAAGGGTCTCAATAGCAATATACAAAACTCAATACTCAGAACTCAATGATATTACTCATCTCAAGAATACTCAATTCATATGGTTCATGCTGAAATATAGACATGAACGAATCACCTCAACAATCTTAATTCATAACATATAGAAATTGAATAATTAGGAATTAAATTTTAAAAATAATCAAGAACTCAAGAACTCACAATCAACTCATCTCAAGAATACTCAAATCTAGGGATAGAACCCTAGATTACTCTTTTACTAATTTGAAAGTAGATGTAGGGTGTGAGGACGAACTAGTCCAACACTATGATAGCCTTACATACCTGGAAGAACAATGTTCTTAAAGAATCTTGAATATGAACTTGATTAGAAGTCTTGAAACCCTAGATAGAAGGAGAACAAGCAAGAAAATGTTTCCTAAGATTCTTGACTTAGTTTCTTGAAATCTCTATGGCCAAGAATTGTAATTTTCATTAGTGGTTCATAATTGTATGGAGACAGTTTAATTGGACAGAATGGAATTCTTCGAGAAGTACTTACCTTGAAGAAGAATCCAGAAAAAGATGGAAAGAATCTTGAATGGAAGTTTGGAAAGAATCTTGAATGGAAGTCTTCTACTTTGATTTTTCCTTAGGGTTTTGCCTTAGAGTTTGAGAGAGAAGAGAATGTTGGATTAAAAGATGAAAATCTGATTGGTTTGGGTCTATACTTAGTCAAGAAATTCGTTTAGGGTTTTCTTAGAGATAAAAAGACAAAAACGACCCTTTTTTAATATTTTCTCGTCGATTAATTTGTCACTACACTGTATCAGGTTACTAGAATGGTCATAACTTTTTATTTGGAACTCAGATTGATGCAAAACTAGTGGCATTGAAAGAAGATTCAAATATCTTTAATCTGATAGGTTATGGTCCATGCAACGCTTTATATTCTAAGAGAGATGATCATTTATAGTTGACCCAAGTAGAATCTTACATCAAAACTAAATCGTTGTTGAAGATTTCAACTCAATTTTGTGCTAGGGGGTTCTAGTGAACCTAGTAACTTAGTTAGAACTTAACCTAAGAGATTCATTTACAACAAATTCATCAAACTTAGAGCGAAAGAGGATAAAGAGTCGACCAAATCCTTCCAAGAACGCAACATGTTTTCTTCAGTTCCATCCCCAAAATCGAAAGATTTCTTCGTAAAATTCGTGATCAGGTATGTAGGATTTCACTAGTGGATTCCTTTCGTCCACTAGGTCCCTAGAATTCAGTCAGACTCTTGATTCCTTATATCATGTTTAGACCTAGGGTTTCTAGAAACTTTAGATATTTGTTGTGATTTAGTTGTTATAGTGTTCTTAATCGAATTATCATCTTTTCGTGAAATCATTGCTTAGTTCATTACATGAAACTCAGAACTCTAGTTGTCTAGTTTCTTTTAGTTCATGAAATGCACTTGCAAGGTCAGTAAAACAGATATTCATGCTTCGATTTTCGAATATCACATTATCAGTATATAATTTTTATATTCTCAGATTTTGCATGTAAGTATTTTGAGCTACTCGGTATTTATGTATTTCAATCATAATGTGTCACATACATATTCAGTTGGGAGTAGACTTAACACTGAGTTGGTCTAGGGTTTCTTCATACCCTCATAGTCCCAGAACTATGTGCCCTTGTAGGTTTAGAAGTCCCCTATGTAGGCATTATTTATAGTGATCGCGCCAGTCATGCCTTTATTCCCCTGACAAGGTATATTGGGTCCTCTCGATAGGGCGTATACACCGAACTCCGCATTTAGCTCACATGGTTTTATGTCGGTCAATAGTAGCTCCCACTGTCAGATTCTTAGTGCATTTGAACAGGTTTTCGAATACATTTCAGTATTCAGTCTTAGAATGTCACGTTAATAATCAGTACTTGGTCATTGCATTCAGTTCAGTTCCTTTTAGTTATAATTCGGTATTTACATTAGTTTTCAGATCATGTCATTGCTCAGTTATGTTTTGTTCTCCTTACTTATTTGTTTAGTTATATTCTATATACGTCATGCTAAGTACATTTCAAGTACTGATGCATACTCTGCGCTACATCCTTTCATGATGTAAGCTTAGGTCCTCAACATTCAGATCACACGTAGATGTGTTCCCGATCCATACTCAGCAGCATCAATGTTGAGTCCTCATATTTCTAGGACAACAAACATGTTTTTCTATTTCAGTATTTTAGTTTAGTTTCAGTTTTTCTAGAGTTAGCTGGGGCATGTCCTAACAACTCTAGTCAGTAGAGGCTTTTTCAGACATATTGTTAGACTCATTGTTAGTTTTTGAGTGATTGTTCGGTATCACTAGACTCTTAGATATTATATATATAAATATATATATATTTAGCTCAATATTGGGTATTCCCCACATTTAGTTATCTTATGTTTTAAGCTTCCACATTGTATCTTTTGTTCAGTTGTTTAAGTATGCTTATGATATGCCAGCTCAGGGTTAGCTTGGGGCCATTCGTGATCCTAGGTCCGGTGATTATGTGAAGGGGGTAGCCTCGGGGCATGACAAACTTGGTATCTGAGCATTAGGTTCAAGAGTCCTAGGATGTCTAAAATCCGCACTAAGTAAAGTCTCTTTCATGGATGTGAAGTGCACCACATCTAATGAGAGGGAGACTACGAAGTGTTTTTAGGAAGAACTTCACTCTCTTTTCTACTCTAATCGTGCGTAAGGTATGATCCAACTTCTCATTTCTAATCTGTCGTTATGCGTTTCAGATCATGCCTCCTCATAGAGCTTACAGAAGGAATGTTAATGCCCGCAACACTAATGAAATTCCTCCAGTTCTAGACTATGAGGTTTCAAATTAAGAGTTTCGAAATGCTAACCAACTTTTGACTCATAGTGTAGCCAACCAGAACAATCAGCAGGCCCTAGTCACTACTAACACTACTATTGGGTCAGTAGCAGCCAATGTCTGAGATTTTGTTTGAACAAATCCTCATGAGTTTCTAGGATCGCAAATTGGTGAGGACCCACAAAACTTCATTGATGAGGTTAAGAAAATCTTTGGAGTGATGCAATTGACTGGAAATGATAGGGTAGTGTTGTCATCCTACCAGCTTAAGGATGTTGCTCATATTTGGTTCACTCAATTGAAATAAAATAGGGGTAGGGATGCAACTTCAGTGACTTGGGAATGTTTTATTGGAATTTTTCTGGACAGGTTCTTCCCAAGAAAGTTGAGGGAGGCTAAGGCTAAGGAGTTCATGAATTTGAGGCAAGGTACCATGTCAGTCCAAGAATAAGGACTGAAGTTAACCCAACTCCCCAGGTATGCACCCCATATGGTTGCCGATCCGAGGGACCAGATGAGTAAATTTCTATTTAAGGTATCCAACTTGGCTAAGACAGAGTGCATGAATGCTATGTTTTTAGAAGATATGAATATGGTTGAGGGAGACAAGCTTAGGGAACATGCTAGGGACAATAAGAATACTAGAACATGAAACTATGAATACTCTCAGTAGAAATCGGGTGGTGGAAATCGCTCATAGTTTCCACAGAGATCTTCAGTCCCAACACCTTCATAAGCTAGTTCTCCATCCCCCAAGTTTCGACATGATCAGAAGGGTAGGGCATCATGTGTAATGACCCAAGAGCAGCCCCTAGCCGTTACATGCGTATTCCACCTCTCGGAGGTCTTATATAAGCCTTAGCATTCATTCATCGCATAGATCATAAAAATCACTAAGCATTTAAAACTTTTATTTAATAAAACCATAAGACTTCAAGAGTCATCAACATTTGAAAACATCAATACGCAAGCGGAACTACTAAGTCTCTTTAGCCAATCTTAGACAAGAACTTAAAACGTATTAAGGGACACGGCCCTTTACAAACGATATGAAAGTTAAGTGTCTATTACAATGACTAAGAAACTTCTAAACATAGTCCTCGAATCTTGAGGACCTACCAAAGGCTTGGAAGAGTAAAGCAATCCAAGCAACTCCAAAGCACAATCTCCTCCTAGTTACCACAACCTACACTGGTATTAAAATGGAAGAAAGGGGTTAGTACAACACACGTACTAAGTATGAGGATATGCAAAACATGCTAAAAAGGACATTTGTTTGGAAGCTA
>JAJOOO010013055.1:0-35438 GCA_029582685.1 Solanum piurae
CTTTACCTCATATTAGACATCATAATCGATGTTTGGCTTAGTTATTATTTCGCACCAATCGACACTAGCCTATTAGATAGTATCACACTAAATCTATGTTGATAATTCTTTTCTTGTTGATTACCTCCTTAGTCCGGCAAGTAGCAACAAAACGAGTTCTAACGTTTGCAACCGTTAAAAGGACTTCTAAACGAAAGAATTATCAATGCATGCACCACACTATTCAAGAATTGCTTATTTACTATTCATACTTTGTTAATCGCTCATGGTTCCCACAAGCCTAGTTGCGGAGTTTAGTTACCCATAATCATATGAACACAATTCATTATTTTAGATGAAAGAATTATGAACCTACGTAAGAAGAATAATAAACCCATAATTTCAACTTAAATTGCAACTCAAAAATCTTCAAAACGATCTTAGGAAATTAATAATTGCTAAAGTTGCAAGTTAATCTCCCAAGTCAAGAACTAGAAAAATATAATAATGTCTCCTCCCCCAAAACGAGGTTTACATGCCCTATTTATAGAAAACAAGTCCTAAATTAAAAGGGAAAAAAAAAGAAGGAAAGTTTGTTACAGGCACGCGTCTTCATTCCATGAGACTGACTCACGGACCGTCGATGGATCTACGGTCCGTGAGTCCCTTCCGTTAGCCAACACTTAGAAAATATTTCAGCTTCCAAACATCAGCTTCTCTGAAGCAAACGTCGGAACTGCAGTACGGACCGTCGATCAATCTACGGTCCGTCAGTCCCTTTCCGTAGCTCCATAATTGGAATCTTCAAAAAATTAGGTACTGGAACCCTCGCAGTATCAATCTACGGATCAACAGTATGGTCCGTAGATCAATCTACGGACCGTCAATGGGCACCGTGGTTTCTCACTTGGTCAAATTTCCCTGATTTGCCTTCCATGCCTTGACTGCTGATCTACGACTACCATCTACGGAGCGTCAATGGACCTACTGTTCGTAGATCACCTTCGTAGATGCCCTTTTCTGCATTTCTTTCAGCTGTCTCTTTACTTCCGCGCCTGAACATCTTTCCTGAAAAATATGATAAAAACACATAAAAACCAATTCAAAAAGGCCCTAGACACACATAACTTGTAAGTGAAATGTATTAGAAATACCATAGACTCACGGTATAACAAGTGCAACCATGTCAATTTCATTCCCGTAACACCAACACTCTAAACATGCTCATCATGAGTCCTATTCAAGACATTGATATTGAACACAATCAATTCTCAAATTGTTATCAATGAAAAATCCTGGTATTTCATGATTTTTAAACTCACGGGGGATTGCAAAATCAAGAGAGAACGAAATAAAATTAAGCGAGACATATTTTTAACCAACAGAGTATTAATGAACTTAACTTAGGAGATAATGGCCTAGAGGCCCTCACCCTCCACCAAAAAGGAAAGAGAAGTGGCCTCAATGCACATAAATATCACAAAAAGATGAGGATAAAAGCACTCGCTAAGCAGTTCTGAGATTGAAAGTCACCGACTTGTTAAATGAATCGCCAATTGAGAGTAGGTCGCCTATGTGGCCTGTGGTTTAGGATAGTATATCATACATTTTGATGTACTTTACCGTGATCGTCCAATGTACGTACCTAGACAAATCATTGTTCTTTCCCTAACATCGCTGTACTTACTAGCGTGTTTCCCATTTTGCAGGCCTAATTTTTTTTCTCTTCAGCTAATCTATCATCCGCTTCCAACCTTGAAAGATGGTCAACTACTTGGTTTTCACACCCCTTCCTATCTTTCACTTCAAAGTAAAATTCTTGAAGGAGTAACACCCATTAGATTTGCCTTGGCTTAGAGTCTTTCTTTGTCATTAGATACCTTAAAGTTGTGTGATCTGTGTGCACAACCACTTTGATACCCAACAAATATTCTTGAAACTTCTCAAACCCATATACCACAACGAAAAACTCTTATTCTCCTACGGTGTAATTTTTTTGAGCATAATTTAGTGTTTTCCTTGCATAATAGACATGATGAAAGAACTTGTTTTTGTGTTGCCCAAGAACATCTCCTAAATCCAAGCCACTAGCATCGCACATTATTTTGAAAGGGAGATTCCAATCGGGTGTAATAATTATGGGAGCTGAAATCAGTTTCTCCTTGAGTGTTTTGAAAGCCACCATACAAGAATTATCAAAAACAAATGTGCTCTCTTTATCAAGAAGTTTACACAATGGAATGCAAATCTTAGAGAAATATTTAATGAACCATCTATATAACCTGGCATGACCAAGTAAACTCCTTACACCTTTTACCAAAATTGGAGGAGGTAATTTTTCAATCACTTGAATTTGGGCTTGATCAATTTCAATACCATCCCTGAAAATTTTGTGCCCAATCACAATTCCCTCTTTCACCATAAAGTGGCATTTTTCCTGGTTAAGAACCAAGTTTGAATCCACACACATTTTCAATACCATCTCCAAATGCCTCAAACATTCCAAAAAAAAAATCCTCCAACGACAGAAAAATCATCCATGAACACTTCCATGGAGTCCTCTACCATATCTGTAAAGATTGATATCATACATCATTGAAAGGTAGTTGGGGCATTACATAGCCCAAATGGCATTCTCTTTAATATGAAGGTTCCATATGGGAATGTAAACGTTGTCTTCTCTTGATCCTCTAGCGCAATGGAGATTTGGTTGTACCCAGAATATTTATCAAAAAAACAATACCACCACTTTTCAGCATGCCTATCAAGAATCTGATCGATAATGGGCATGGGGAAATGATTTTTTTCGGTCCATAAATTAAGCTTCTGATAGTCCATGAACACACTCCACATGGTGAAGGGTCTAGTAGTAACTAACTCATCTATTTCATTGGGAACTACCGTGACACCACTTTTTTTGGAACACATTGCACTGGACTTACCCATTGACTGTCCGCAAAAATGACTCTCACATATAACCATTTTGTAATTGCTTTCTTCACCACTTCTTGCATCAGAGGATTTAATCCTCATTGATCTTCAATATTTGGTTTACAATCATTTGGTAAATTTATTTTATGAATCCAATGCCCGGCGAAATTCCCACAATATCGGCAATTGACAACCCAAGGTTTTGATGTGCCTTTTCAACACTATGATTAACAAATCCACTTTCCATTGCTTAAGATCAATTGCATTAATTACCGGACGTATGTTGTTGACCCCCAAGAAAGCATATTTGAGATGAGACGAGAGCTTTTTCAATTCTAATTTTTGTGATTCAATGATGGATGGTTTGGCCGGTGGTGCTTCTTGACTAGACAAATCAAGGTCGAGTTTAGCTTGGAAATAATTATGTTAGCCCACACCTACAAGAAAAGCCACAACCTCATCATAGTTGCTAATTTCATGTTGATCATAGTTAAGTAGCACTTGAGCCAAAGGTTCCCTACATTATGTTGTGCGTCCAATACTTGCTACTGCTTCGTCAATTTTATCTAAGTGAGACACAACATGTATATCACTTGGGTACTTCATTGATTTGTGAATGTTGAAGCTAAGTACTTCATCGTTGACTCGAAACTTCAACTCACCACCTTCCAAATCAATCAAGGATTTTCCCATAGCCAAAAATACAAAGAATAACTAGCATTTCAACATCAATTTCACAATCAAGCATAACAAATTAGCGGGGAACACAAATTTGTCAACTTTTACTAGCACATCATAGACCACACCCCCCGGTTTCTTTATGGAACGATCAACCATTAGGCATCTCATGTTTGTTGGTTTTGGTTTATCAAGCCTAAGCTTACTGAATATCATCAATGGCATCAAATTATACTTGCACCAAGATCACATAAAGCTTTACAATTCATAAAGCTAAACTAAAACTATATTTGCAACTATAATTCATAAAGTAAAACTGAACTATCAATTGAACCCACTTCAAATCAACAATTAAATCAGTAAATTTTAACACCCATAAGCCAATTGAAATATTTAATCACATAATCACACCCCCGTCATGAGTTGAGTCAATGTTTGGAGAGTCGCCTTTATCTCCACATTAGTCATACCCCCTTCATCATTAGGAGATTGAGGATCTTGAGGAGCTTGGGACGAACTCCCTCATTCACATCCTCATCTTGCACCCTCCTTGTATTCCCTCTTCTTGTATTCATTGCCTATAATCACAAGAGACAGGTTAGGAAAAATAACTTCATAGAGTTAGGACTCCAAAGCATGACTACAGAGTAATGAAGGAAGTGAAAGTTCCTAAACATCTTATAGTCTCTCATTCATAAGTGTGGCGCGCTTCACACTCATGAACAAGACTCTACTAGACATGGTTTATGAGATATCAACCTAAATATTATTCCCCAAAACCTTATGCTTTGATACTAAGTTTGTCACGACCCAGGAGCACCCCCTAGACGTAACATGGTGTACTTGACCTCGAAGGGGTCTCATACAAGCCTCTAGCATCATCATTACATAATACATAGAAGTAATGAGGAAAAATTTAAAACTTTTACAATAGAAATTAAACTTCATTTTTCATAAAGGAAAATCATAGGAATCTACACTTTGTCTCATACACCATCTAAAACATAGGAATACAAAGTTTGAGACTTAGCACTTTACATCAATAAAAGTCTCAATATGAGAAGTACAATAGAAACTAAGAAATGGATAATCCATCCTCGAACTTGATGACTCACCACAACTTGGAGATAAGAAATCCAAATCTTCTTCAAGAAAAGAGAGTGAATGCCACCTAGCTGAAAACTACACATATAAAAATGTAGAGGAAGAAGGGATTAGCACAAATATATACTAAGTATGTAAACATGCATAAAATCCTTTAAATATGGTAAAAGGACATTTTAGCGAAAAGTATGCATTTACCAAGTTTGGAAACCAACATGCATTTTCAATATAAAAGACAAGCTATAATCACATTTATACTCACAACATAGTAACATCAATACCTTAGCAACCCCTAAGGAACACTTGTGCAATGTATAGTTGGCATCCCATAATATCAACCTTACTAAGTACTCTTTTGAAGCTAACTAGTCATACATATCATCTTTAGACCTCATCAAAATCAATAGCCATAAATAAGGAAATAGTCATGTACATTACTTGAATTATAAGGAAAGTCATTCATAACAACTATCTATTCAACATACATGCATACATTCAAATCTCATTATAACATAGAGGAAACATCTCATGACATCCTACCAAGTCCACTTGTGCAATGTGGAAGTGAAGTCCCATACCACACTCCCACTAAGTAAAACTCACCAAGAAGTCATGGTATAGTTCATGTCTCATTCATCATCTTTACTATATAGGTAAAAGTAGCCATAACCGACATAGACCATGTGAGCTACATGGAATCCGGTGTCGTGTAACCCCACACCGAAAAAAGGTGTCCTACTTGCCTAAGGTAGAACTAAATGTGTGGCTATAAGGTGGATCCACTAGCTAAGTCAGATGTTGGTACATAGTTATAGGATAGGGAGATTTCTTCTAGAAACCCGACCTATTTCATTGGCGGAGGAGCTTCCATCTCATGAGTTTACTTTAGATGACCCAACCTATTGCATTGACGGAAGAGCCTTTACCTCATTGTCCATATCCACTCGGTACTAAGCATTATTTCCCAATTATTCATAATTAGTCTTGAATTTTTTGTACATGTGTGAAGGAGTGTTCTACCCTTCATTCAATACAACTCATAAAATAGCTCATAGATTCAATAAAGTGAGAACTAAATTTCAACTTTAGAATCATCATTAACATGTGAGTAAGCCTTTCACATTATTGTTCATAGTGTTTTCATGAGAATAGACATTCAATCAACACCACAACATTATCATCATCCTAGACATTCATACGTAATCAAGTGTAAGGGTAAGGGAAGAATGGACTTTCAACAATACCTCAATTTACACAATAGTCATAGGATCTTCACTTTCTAAGTGAATCATGACTCCATACACAACATTCATCACCATGTATAAACCGTAGCAATTTACCACCTCTCAAGGGTTATGAATCATGTCTCACAATTACACCTAAAGATTATACAATAGGCATGAATAAAACAAGATTCAATAACTAGATTAACATAGATACAATTCATAGTAATCATCTTGCATCAATACACCCATTAAAATTCATGAAATTGGGGTCATGGGGGTGTTTATGGGTTCATGGGGAGTTTTACAATTAAAATCACCATTAAATATCAAATCATCCATAATATAATGTAATTATCATAAAAAAATGTTTTTAGGAAGAACCCATGGCTAGAATGAAAACCCTAGTTTTTGAACAAGTTACCGATTTCAAAATTAGAGTTTGAAGGGCATCATGGAGAAAAGTGTTCCATGAATCAAAATTCCCATACCTTAGTTGATGTTTTCCCACGAAATTGGACTTAAAATCTTGGAGCTTGAACCCTAATTTCGACCTTCTTCTTTGTTCTTCGATGCAATCCAGAAAGAGAAATATCTTGGATAGGAGAGTTGGTTGAGTTTTGAGTTTGTGAGTTGTGAGGTGTTAAAAGAGTTTGTTAATAGTTAATATATACTTATATATGTCTAAAATACCTAATTTAAACCGACCCTACCTTTTAATAATTAAAATAGAACTTACCTAATATATTTGACCCTTGGCCAAAATTCTTGACAGCATTGCAGACCCCATCCACGACTCCCATCCACAGGGCGTGGATGGATCCACAAACCGTACTGGTCACTCGTGGATTGGGTCTGGGGCAGGTCTTTTGGCCTTGGTCCAAGACTCATTCATGAGACCCCATCTACGGGGAGTGGTATGGTCCACGAACCGTGCTATGCAAGCGTGGATAGGGACTGAGACTAGGAGATTTCGGGGAAGTTTGAGGAGGCTAAGTGTTGACTCACGACTCGCATCCACGGGGAATGAATCAATCCACGACTCGTGGATGCCCCTTCGTGGATGAAGCTGTGTTTGGACAGCTTTTGAGCAGCCCCTTGGCCCTCATAAAGGGGGGCATGCCTTGACGTTTAGGGACTATAACACTAGTGTTAACCTAAGGAAATCATTTTACGAGTCTTAACTTGAGGTTTACCCTTTTTAGGACTCTTGACTACATGTTAGGCCCTAGCTTAGGTCATTAAATTTCCAGGGTGTTACATTATCTCCCCTTTGGGAACATTCGTCCCCGAATGATGACCAAAACACCAAACTAAGTTAGAAACTCTAGATTAGCAGCCCATCATGCATGAAGCATCAAAATATGCAAAACTCACAAATGCAACAATCACTTTTTGCACTTTTCAAAAGGAGGAAACTTCAACTCCATTTCTCAAGACGTAGTCAATGCCACACAAGGAGGTAGCAACTACTTATACCAATCCAATATGCACAAAATTCATCAATTCACATAAACATGGAAGGAACTAACTTTTCCAACTCAAGCAAGCTCAACACATCAATATGGAGCCAATATGCCATTTCATCAAACATATCTAAGCATGTTCATCAATTTACCTCATGAAGTAAAAAATGCAATCGTCATACTAAAGCGCAAATCAACATGAGGAATATATATAAATCATGAAAACTCAATAAGTCAAAATATGAATTCTCACAAGAATATGCACCATATAAGGAAATAATGGAAAAGTCACTCACACAAATGACTCCCAAAACACTAAAGACTCAAGAGGAATTATTTACCTCAAGTTTGAATAGAACTAGAAGGAAAAATATGAGGATAACGGGACTTCATATCGGCCTCGGCCTCCCAAGTAGCACCCTCAACTAAGTGATTCCTTTATAAAATCTAACGGAGGCTACTTCCTTATTTCTCAACCTCTTCACTTTCCGGTCCAAAATCTCAATCGGGACCTCTTCATAAGAAAGGTTTTCATCAACTCCTAAACCCTCTAAAGGAAGTATGGATACCGGATCATCAATACACTTCTTGAGCATGGAAACATGAAACACCGTGTGAACCGAGGCCAATTCATTTGGCAAGTCTAATTCATATGCAACTTTCCCAACACGTTTCAAGATTTGGTATGGGCCCACATATCGGGGAATAAGTTTCCCCTTCTTACCAAACCTCATTGCACCTTTCATAGGTGTTATTTTCAAGTAGACCCAATCACCAACCTCAAATTCAAGATCCCTCCTTCTAACTTCGGCATAAGACTTTTGCCGACTTTGGGCCGTCTTCAAACTCTCTCTAATGAGTCAAACTTTTTCAATGGCATCATAAACTAGTTCGGGACCAATTAGAGAAAACTCACCTACTTCAAACAACCCAACCGTAGATCTAGACCTCCTACCATAGAGTGATTCAAACGGAGCCATGGCAATGCTTGAATGGTAACTATTGTTGTAGGCAAACTCTATTAATGAGAGATGGTCGTCCCAATTACTCTTGAAATAAATCACACATTCCCTCAACATGTCCTCTAAGGTTTGAATGGTCCGTTCCGCTTGACCATCCATTTGAGGGTGGAAAGTGGTACTAAGTTTAACATTTGTACCAAGACCTTGTTGGAATGCCATCTAAAAATGTGAAGTGAATTAAGTACCCCGATCCGAAATGATAGACAAGGAAACCCCATGCAACTACACTATTTCCTTGATGTACAATTTGGCATAGTCTTCCGTCGAAAAAGAAATCTGGACGGGAATGAAGTGGGCTGAGTTTGTCATCCTATCAAACCCAAATAGAATCATGTTGCCTTTGAGTACGAGGCAAACCCACCACAAAGTCCATATTCACCTCCTCCCAGTTCCAAGTGGGAATATTTATATATTGCAATGAACCTCCCAGTTTTAGGTGTTCGGCCTTAACTTGTTGACAATTTGGGCATTTGGCCACAAAACCCGCTATATCCTTTTTCATGCCATTCCACCAATAGACTTCCCATAGATCACGGTACATCTTGGTGGCTCTCAATAGAATACCGCAAACCATGATCCTCTTCTAAATTTTCTCTCTCAAGCCATCAACATCCGGAACACATAATCTACCTTGGTACCTAAGCACCCCATCTCCCCCTTAGGAGAAAACCTCAATGGACTTGTTGAGAACCGACTCTTTTAATTCCATCAAAATAGGATCAAGATGTTGCTTAGACTTTACATCCACCATAAAGGACGATTCAAAACTATGATGGACCAGGTATCCACCCTTGGTGGAATCCACTGGTTGGACACCTAACCGGGACAACCTATGCACATCACGAACCAATTCCTTCTTCTCATCTTCTACATGAGCCACACTACCCATGGACAATCTACTTAAGGCATCTGCAACTAGATTAGCTTTGCCAGGGTGGTATAAGACACTCATGTCATAGTCTTTCAAAAGTTCTAACCACCTTCTTTGTCGGAGATCTAAATATTTTTGGCTAAACACATATTGAAGGCTCTTTTGGTTGGTAAACACATCTACATGCACCCTATAGAGATAGTGTCTCCATATTTTCAAGGCAAACACCACCGCCGCAAGTTTGAGATCATGAGTTGGATAATTATTTTCATGTACCTTAAGTTGCCTTGAAGCATAGGAAATCACCTTACCATGTTGCATAAGGACACATCCCAAACCCACTCGGGAAGCGTCACAATATACTACAAACCCATCGGTACCCTCCGGTAAGGTCAACATCGGAGCGGTGGTGAGTCTATTCTTCAACTATTGGAAGCTCTTCTCACAAGCCTCCGTACTCAAATTTGGATTTCTTTCGGGTCAAGGCCGTTAACGGAGAAGCAATAGATGGGAAACCCTCAATAAACCTCCTATAGTAACCGGCCAAACCCAAAAAACTTCTAATATCGGTAGGACTTAAGGTTATAGGCCAACTCTTAACCGCATCAGTTTTCTTAGGATCAACCTCTATGCTCATGCTTGACACTATATGACCGAGGAAAGTAACCGACCTTAGCCAAAACTCACACTTGCTAAACTTAGCATACAGTTGTTGGTCTTTAAGGACTTGCAATACTATCCTCAAATGCTTCATATGATCTCCCTCACTCTTAGAGTAGATCAAATTATCGTCAATAAAAATGATCACAAATGAATCAAGGTATTGCCTAAACACCCTATTCATAAGGTCCATGAAAGTCATCGGGGAGTTGGTCAAACCAAAAGATATTACTAGAAACTCATAGTGACCATATCTTGTTCTGAAGGCCATTTTAGGAATGTCAACCGCTCTCACCCTAAGTTGGTGATAGCCCGACCTTAAGTCAATCTTCGAAAAGTAACTCGCCCCTTAGAGTTGATCAAACAAATCATCAATCCTAGGAAGTGGATACTTATTCTTTATTGTGACCATGTTCAATTTGCAGTAATGAATACACATCCTAAGGGACCCATCCTTCTTCTTCACAAATAATACCATAGCACCCCATGGAGATATTCTAGGTTGAATAAAACCCTTGTCCAACAAATCTTTGAGTTGCTCCTTCAACTCCTTTAATTCGGTTGGAGCTATCCAATAAGGGTGAATGAATATGGGTTGTGTATCCAATAAAAGATCAATGCCGAAGTCTATTTCCCATTTGGGAGTAATGCCGGGCAAGTCATCGGGAAAGACTTTCGGAAATTCCCTTACTACGGGGACCGACTCTAAAGGAGGAGTCTCAGACTCAATGTCCTTAACTCTTACAATATGATAGATACAACCCTTAGAAATCATTTTACAAGCTTTTAGACATGAAATGAATCGACCTCTAGGGATTGAATTTCCCCCCTTCCATTCCAGAATGGGCTCATTTGGAAATTGAAACTTTACTACCTGAGTTCTACAATCAATGGAAGTAAAACAAGCATGCAACTAATCCATCCCAAAGATTACAGCAAAATCAAGCATGTCTAATTCAACCAAATCTACCAAAGTGACTTTATGAGACAAAGAAATAGGACAACTCCTATATACTCTTTTAGCTACAACCGAGTCACCAACCAGGGTAGAAACCAAAAAAGGCTTTATTAGGGTTTCGGGGAGTACATCAAATTTCACAGCCACAAGGGGTGTAACAAAAGATAAAGTGGCACCAGGGACTAATAATGCATAAATATCAATGGAAAATACTTGCAACATACCCGTTACCACGTTCGGGGAGCTCTCTTGGTCACTTCGCGATTGAAGAGCATAGAAGTGATTCTTCTTGGGAGCATCAGGATTTGAACCACTTGGAGGAGCTTGATTACCCTCTATTCCCTTGGTCGTACGGGTTGACACCCTTATCGGCAAGACACTTCCCCTGATGATTCTTACCACATTTGGCACATGTAGGCCTTTCCATGGAAGATCCACCCATATTGCCTCCTTGAGGCTTAAGGTTAGACATATTATCCTTGTTGGTCTTTGGAGTATTAGAGGAGCTTTGGTTGGAAAACCTCTTCTTGAACTTTGGTCCACTTTGACCTTCAAACTTCCCCTTAGAAGAATTACCATCATCGGTCCTTGCCCTTTTTACCTCTCTATTTTTCTTCCTAAGCCTTGTTTCCTCGACTTGTTGAGCATACACCATTAGACGTGAAATGTCCATATTGTCATGAAGCATTGCCGCACGACATTCTTCCTCAATGGAGTCGGATACCCCGTCACAAATCAGCTCATTTCATCTCTAGGATTAGACACCAAAGATGGGGCATATTTGGACAACTTAGTGAATTTCAAGGAGTATTATTGGACACTCATACCTCCTTGATGAAGGTTGATGAATTCCTCTACTTTTGCTTCCCTTTTTTCCCGTGGAAAGAATCTATCAAGGAATGCCTTCTTGAACACTTCCCACGATATGGGACCCGCTCTTATAGCCCTATTATCCTTCCATTGAGTAAACTATACTTGGGCCACATCTTTCAATTGATACCCGACTAGTTCAGATTTCTCAATAGAAGTCACTCCCATAGCATCCACTATCTTGTAGACTTCTTCCAAAAACTCTTGTGGGTCTTCATTCACTTTAGAACCAAAGAACATAGGAGGGTTCATTAGAGTAAAGTCTCTTAACCTTGAAGCCATGGCGTTCACATTAGGATTTACTCGGGGCCCAACTTCCCTATTTACTTGAGCCATTATAGCTTAGGCTTGAGTGGTGATGGCTTGAATTTGAACCGTCATGAGTTGAGTCAATGTTTGGAGAGTCGCCCTTATCTCCACATTAGTCATAGCCCCTTCATCATTAGGAGATTGAGGATCTTGAGAAGCTTGGGACGAACTCCCTCATTCACATCCTCCTCTTGCACCCTCCTTGTATTCCCTCTTCTTGTTTTCATTGCCAATAATCACAAGACACAGGTTAGGAAAAATCACTTCATAGAGTTAGGACTCCAAAGCACGACTAAAGAGTAATGAAGGAAGTGAAAGTTCCTAAACATCTTATAGTATCTCATTCATAAGTGTGACGCGCTTCACACTCATGAACAAGACTCTACTAGACATGGTTTATGAGATATCAACCTAAATATTATTCTCTAAAACCTTATGCTTTTATACCAAATTTGTCACGACCCAGGAGCACCCCCTAGATGTAACATGGTGTACTTGACCACGAAGGGGTCTCATACAAGCCTGTAGCATCATCATTACATAATACATAGAAGTAATGAGGAAAATTTTATAACTTTTACAATAGAAATTAAACTTTATTTTTCATAAAGGAAAATCATAGGAATCTACACTTTGTCTCATACACCATCTAAAACATAGGAATACAAAGTTTGGGACTTAGCCCTTTACATCAATAAAAGTCTCAATATGAGAAGTACAATAGAAACTAAGAAATGGATAATCCGTCCTCGAACTTGATGACTCACCACTACTTGGAGATCAACAATCCAAGTCTTCTTCTAGAAAAGTGAGTGTATGTCACCTAGCCGGAACCTACACTTATAAAAATGTAGAGGAAGAAGGGATTAGCACAAATATATACTACGTATGAAAACATGCATAAAATCCTTTAAATATGATAAAAGGAAATTTGAGTGAAAAGTATGCATTTACTAAGTTTGGAAACCAACATGCATTTTCAATGTAAAAGACAAGCTATAATCACATTTATACTAACAACATAGTAACATCAATACCTTAGCAACCCCTAAGGAACACTTATGCAATGTATGGTTGGCATCCCATAATACCAACCTTACTAAGTACACTTTTGAAGCTACCTTAGTTACACATCTCATCTTTAGACCTCATCAAAATCAATAGCCATAAATAAGGAAATAGTCATGTACATTATTTGAATTATAAGGAAAGTCATTCATAACAACTATCTATTCAACATACACGCATACATTCAAATCTCATTATAACATACAGGAACCATCTCATGACATCCTACCAAGTCCACTTGTGCAATGTGGAAGTGAAGTCACATACCCCCATTCCTACTAAGTAAAACTCACCAAGAAGTCATGGTATAGTTCATGTCTCATTCATCATCTTTATTATATAAGGAAAAGTAGCCATAACCGACATAGACCATGTGAGCTACATGGAATCCGGTGTCATGTAACCCCACATCAAAAGAAGGTGTCCTACTTGCCTAAGGTAGAACTAAATGTATAGCTATAAGGTGAATCCACTAGCTAAGTCCTATGTTGGCACATAGTTATGGGATAGGGAGATTTCTTCTAGAAACCCGACCTATTTCATTGGCGGAAGAGCTTCCATCTCATGAGTTTACTTTAGATGACCCAACCTATTGCATTGAAGGAAGGGCCTTTACATCATTGTCCATATCCACTCGGTACTAAGCATTATTTCCCAATTATTCATAATTAGTCTTGAATTGTATTTACATATGTGAAGGAGTGCTCTACCATTCATTCAATACAACTCATAAAATAGCGCATAGATTCAATAAAGTGAGAACTAAATTTCAACCTTAGAATCATCATTAACATATGAGTAAGCCTTTCACATTATTGTTCATAGTGTTTTCATGAGAATAGACTTTCTATCAACACCACAACATTATGATCATCCTAGAAAATTGATGCATAATCAAGTGTAAGGGTAAGAGAAGAATGGCCTTCCAACAATACCTCAATTTACACAATAGTCATAGGATCTTCACTTTCTAAGTGAATCACAAGTCCATACACAACATTCATCAACATGTATAAACCCTAGAAAGTTACCCCCTCTCAAGGGTTATGAATCATGTCTCACAATTACACCTAAAGATACTACAATAGGCATGAATAAAACAAGATTCAATAAGTAGATTAACATATATACAATTCATAGTAATCATCTTGCATCAATACACCTATCACTATTCATGAAATTGGGGTCATGGAGGTGTTCATGGATACATGGGGAATTCTACAATAAAAATCACCATTAACCATCAAATAATCCATAATATAATATAATTAACATAATAAAATTGTTTTTAGGAAGAACCCATGGCTAGAATGAAAACCCAAATTTTTGAACAAGTTACCAATTTCGAAATTAGAGTTTGAAGGGCATCATGGAGAAAAGTGTTCCATGAATCAAGGTTCCCATACCTTAGTTGATGTTTTCCCATGAAATTGGAGTGAAAAGCTTGGAGCTTGAACCCTAATCTTGACCTTCTTCTTTGTTCTTCAATGGAGTCTAGAAAGAGAAATATCTTAGAGAGGAGAGTTGGTTGAGTTTTGAGGTGTTAAAAGAGTTTGTTAATAGTTAATATATACTTATATATTTCTAAATAACTAATTTAAACCAACCCTACATTTTATTAATTAAAATAGAAGTTACATAATTTATTTGACCCTTGGCCAAAATTCTTGACAACATTGCACACCCCATCCACGACTCCCATCCACGGACCATACTGGTCACTCATGGATTGGTTCTGGGGCTGGTATTTTGGCCTTGGTCCAGGACTCATCCACGAGTCCCCATCTACGGGGCGTGGTATGGTCCACGGACCTGTGCAAGCGTGGATAGGGTCTGAGACTAGGAGATTTTGGGGAAGTTTGAGGAGGCTAAGTGTTGACTCACGACTCCCATCCACAGAGCGTGATTCAATCCATGACTCATGGATGCACCTTTGTGGATGAAGCTATTTTTGTACAGCTTTTGAGCAGCCCCTAGCCCTGATCAAGGACCCTTTGGAGGTCTTTGGGGGGGCCATGCCTTGACGTTTAGGGGCTATAACACTAGTGCTAACCTAAGGAAATTATTGTACAACTCTTACCTTGCCGTTTACCCTTTTTAGGACTCTAGACTACATGTTAGTCTCTAGCTTAGGTCATTAGATTTCTGGGGTGTTACAATGCCAAGGCAGAAGAGCGATGGAAATGACCAAACGGCGGATCGCCGAGTGGTTCGGCGAGCCCAACTTACTTCGCCAAGTGACTCTTCGCAACACATTTTTGGCGACTATAAATACATTTTTGAACATTTGGTTTACGATCTGATATCATAATATCTTAGTCTATTATTAAGTTTTAAACTGTGAGACAAGTTTTCTCTAGTTTTCCTTTATCTTTGAAGAATTGAAGTTTTTCACATTTGAGAAATTGGAAGTGGGTCTTTGAGATTCTTCGAATTGGACCATTGTAAAGATGAAATCAATATTACCCATTTGATGGAAACTCAATTTGGTAACGATTTTTATTTTTTTATGATGTCTAGATAAAACCCCAATTCTTAGGGTGTGATTATGTGATTATGGGCTGATTTAGTTTATGGGAATTGTTGATTGTTAGTTTAAATTCTATTTATAAGTGATTTCAATCATTTATTATGGTTTGATTTAAGAATTGTAGTTGCAAATACAGTTCTACCTTTGTGTTCTTGCCTTGTTCGAGAGAGAGGTTTTAGAACTAAGGTGTTCGATTGATGGTCTGTGGGTATTGGGTTGACTTGGGTTCAGCTCGAGAGAGTGAATCCTAAACCCTTTTCCACAACTTCATCTCGAGAGAGTGAATCCTAAACCCTTTTCCACAACTTCATCTCGAGAGAGTGAATGGACTAAGGTGTGGGTTGTTCTTATTTTTCATGCTTGTTGATGTTCAGAGAAATCGACTTGATTCAGGGTAAATTGTTCGAGAGAAAGTTTACCTCCTCTTTAGTCTAGCTTACTCACTAATATCTAGCTATTTTCTAATAGTTGCAATTACCCATTTGTCTATATTAGCCTATAATCAAATCACATCCCAAGAACCCGTCTCATTATTGTTATTTCATATTGTTTACCACTGTTTGTAGTTGATAATTTCAAACCAAAACCCCACATTTGACATTTGTGTCACCCCCTGATTTGAATAATGTTTTTATTCGATGATTTTTATTCCTATGACTGATTTGATCATATTTGTGCTTCTCAATTGACTCTCAAACACGTACCGCTCCCTCTGGGATTCAACCCTAACTCATTTAGTCGACCGTTGATGCTTAGAATTGGATGAAGTGTCTTTGAAACGTTATTAATCAGTTCCAAGGCTAAATTCTCTAGCCCTTGACTTCTCACTTAGCCCTTATCTTTGACTACTAGATTTCTGAGGTGTTACAAAATCTCAACATCAGACGGGGAGATGAAGTAATTTGACGAACCGCACACATGCGATGAACTATCAGAGTGTGTCATCATGCTTTCAGTAATACCTAAACCCTAGTTTTATTTTTACCCTAATCTTAACCCAAACCCGACCTAAACTAACCTAAACCATACTCACTCCTTATAATACAAATTGGGGAGTTTCAATTTCCCTAATTTCAATTTCTCAAAAGCTAGTGATCCTCTTCCTCTCCACGTTCATCAACCCCCATGATCCTCTCCCTCTCCCACAACCATTACACCATTTTTCCAAACTCCCTTCACCCCTTCTTCCATTAAGTACTTAAATTATCTCATCTACACACCCTCCCTCACCACTACTAACCCAACATCAATCCAAAGTCACGCACCGTGAGAAGTAGAAGAAGTCAGAATTATTCTGTTCACACATCAAGATTGTTAGTCGAATTAAAGGTATGCTATAATTTTTTAGTTTATTCATATTGTTTTGGGTAAGAATTATCGTGCAATAGAATATGCTCATGGTCGAAGTTTGAGTAGACCCATTTGTTCTGATAATGTGTTATGCTTCATGAATTATCTTAAATTATCTTCAACGGAGATGTCTGCATACTGAATATACACATCAAAAATTGGATGAAGTTGGAGTAATCTAAATATTGATGTTGATAGTTAGGTCTACTTATACTTTTGTAAATCGACATATATATATATATATATATATATATATATATAATAGAACTAGGTATCATGTTTGAAAACCACAAAAAAATAAAGTTGCTTTGTTTTATGACTAAGTGATGATTCCCAATGATAGATTGTGTGGCGACATTTATAAGGGAAATCATCACTTTTCTATTATTTTTTCATGACACAGAGAGGAAGCCTAAGTAACCATTAGTGTGGTTGGTTGTATTGTTAGGCAGAAGTCTGAGTAACCCTCGAAAGTGCTACAATGGAGTTGGTAATTCGATATGTTATGAGACTTACAATTCATATGAATATGTAACCTTAACAGTAAAACATCAACCCACAGTGGTAGAAACAAGCTGAAATTGGCTTGTGACGATGTGTTTGACGTGTTGTCACCTATGTTATGGACAGTAAAGGCACCGTCACATAGCGAATTTCAAAATAAAAGCTGAAAAGTAGTCTGATGGAACGTCTGACGAACCGTCATACCTATGTCAGTTCATCAAACAGATCTTCATATGTGTAGAGAAGGGTAGTAGTTTCATCCCCTCCTAACGGTGGTTTCTGATGGACCATCATACTTATAATAGGTCATCAAATCATGCCGTCAAATATGAAGAAACACTTCAAAAATTGCTAAAAGTTTTGATGGCAGGTTTGACGGTCCATCACACCTATAACGGTTTGTCACCCTACCCCGATCATGTTTGCTGAGACTTATAATATTTTTTTATTTTTCTTAGCGATTCCATGTTTTTAGTACCAACATGTCTCTTTAAAGGTAACTATGCCTGCAAAGTTGAACCTAACATGTAGCGTGCCCAAAATAGATCGAACCATCAATTAAGGGATAAGCGTACTGACTTCGAGCATGAGGTCAAGAAGGTTGAACCACGACAAAGGACTAGAGCTACATCACACCAGTAATGAGTATCCCCCAATCTAAGAAGGGGCATAAATCAGACACCGGCTCCAGTTTAACTTATCTTCTTCAGAGTCGGTTGCGGATCATGAACCAATTACATGGCAGCTAGCACAAACATCTCGGAACTGTTTGGTGGTAAAATGATCAAGATAAAGAACCTTGGGGTCTGAGATACCAAGAGATGGGATATTGACGGATCACAATAGTATTACAATGAAGGGTTGATATTGAATGCCCGAGGAAGTTTGGAAAGGATTATAGCATAAAAGGGACGAGTGTTGGCATCTAACTTACTAGGGTACCATGAGATAGATGGAAAGTTCAGGGAGTATAATCTCGAATGGATATTTTCAGATCTTAGGGTATACTACCCAGTGATGGATTGCGAGCTAATGAGAAAATGGTTATCCACCGAATCAACTTGTCAACCCCGACTAACGTCACTGAAAAGGTCACGCACTGAATTTTATGCCAAATTTTGAGAAACGATAAATATCCCAAAGGAGAGACAAAGAAGGGTCTAAAAATCTTTTCTAGAGACTAGTCTTAACACTTTTTGTCTAGAGTTTTAGAGTGAGAAACACTTTACCTTGTGAAGAACATCTTTAGTTTGGGGTTTTCAACTTTTCTCTTGAAATTTACAATTTGAAGTTGTTGTTTATAATTGCTTAATTTTACATCACCCATGGCTTCCTTCATGATAGGTATAATTGCTTTACACTTTGTGATGGGTGGCTAAAACCCGAAAGTCTAGGGGTGCAATTATTGTGTTGGGTGTTGATTTAATGTAGTGGTATTGTGTTATGATCTATTTCATTGTTGTACATCCATGAATTTGGGCTAATTAAGATGGGGTTAACTTATGGGTTAAGGTTGCAAACTTAATCGTACTTCCGATCTCTGATTGATGCTCGAACGATATGATTGGAGTGGGTAATTAGTTTGATACTTGCTATTTAGATTTAATGATTGTAGTTTACTTGAACAAGATATTATGTGTCAGATCTATTTACCATATTTCTGCATCGAAAGAGAAAATGGTGTAAGGTAATGGGTTGCTTAGTTATGCACATAGATGAGACCGAAAGGAGATTCTATGAACTGATGTTATGGGATCGAAAGAAGATTAGTATCGTTGAAGATGACCCAACATGTCCATGAGTGTTCAGCACTATAGAGCAACAGATTTATCCCTACGTGACATCGATCTCCAATCCTTGCACCCCTAGATTACTTGTTACTTATTTGAATATCTGAAATCTTAGTTTAATTGTGACTTTTGATAAAATAATCATTTACGTAAATTTGGTGGAATCATACACCCGTTGTTCTTATCACTGCAAATGTATTTATTTACATTCTAAATTTCTTGATAGAACTCTCTACATTATATCACTCTATGTGGGATTCGACCCCGACTCTTACTTGGGTATTTTTTATTGACGACGATCGCTTACTCTTTGGATTTGTTTTACAAAGTAGTTTGAGTGTTATCACTTGGCTTGAACCATGTCTTATAATAAATCATCTCCATCATATAACCAGAGGAATGAGTAGCCAAAACCATGCAGGAAAGGGGGTCGACGCGCCAGCTAGTCAAGTAAAAACTGAGCACATCCCAAATGCCTCTAATGTTTCAAGTAGACAAGGAGCATGTTCTCGATGCCTCATAAATATAAAAAATCAGCCTAACAGTTAAAACTAGTTTAGAGTAGTAACCAAATGAAAATAGTCTTTCTTTGTGAATGATATAATGAGCCCATTCATAAATCGAGATCGTACCACAAAACACGTGAGTCTGAGAAACTAATGCAATGCATGCCATCACCAGCATTCAAACAAGGCACTCACAATCAGATATACAAAATCAACCCTAAAACACTACCAAGGTGAATAGTAGTAGCCCTCAAACACGACCTCAAGCCCAACTATATTACAATGGCTCAAGAAATCATAATAAGTGTACTGCAAATCAACAAGCGAAGACATCAAGAAGAGCTTCAGAATCAACTAAGGGGAGGGGGAGATAACCCAAGGAGCGATGCCTTGCCTCCAACTATACAACTCTAGCCCACAACCAAGCAGAACTAAAGCCAACCTACGGCTACAATGAGCCACTAAGGTCACAAGCACTAACATAAGATAACCAACCCAATTCATTCCCTACAAGGAGAAACTCACAACTAAAAGAAAGATATAGAAAACTCTAAGGCATCTAAGATTCAACCCTAGACTAAGGTGATGAGTCGGGGATTTCGACTCATTTAGGGCTTAATATTCAAGGATTTAGTGTCCTTAATGCCTATTTTATGCTCATAACTAATGTTTAAATTTTGATATGCAGAAATGAAGGCTAGAGGGTAAGTCTGGGACATTTCGAGGCAAATAGGAGCGAAAAAGTTGTAAAAGTTAAAGGAAAGCTAAGCTGGTACTCGCTAAAGCCACTAAGCGAGTCACCGAGTAGACCTTCAGCTCACTTAAAGTTCCAGCATGGCTGCCCATGGACAAACCCAACTTGGCGAGTAGACAAGTGATTCAATGACATGTCGAAGAGATTTGCGATGACAATGCTACTCGCCAAAATCATAGAAATAATTGGTGAAAAGCCAAGCCAAAAAGGCGAGAAGAGGAGCACTGGTGAATCGCTGACCAGTTTAGTGAACCCAACTTACTTCACCGAAAGTTACAGAACGATTTGGTGAAAATCCATGCCAAAAGGCGATAAAAGGAGAACTCAGCGCATTGCTGACCAATTCGGCGAACTCGACTTAATTCACCGAGCTGACTTTGTGCTGAAATTCAAGGAACGTATAAATGCAATTTTAAAAGGAAGAGAAGGAGTCCCCAGTCAGTTCCCACACAGTTCCCACATTGTTCACTTCTGGGGTTTGAGTTTTTACATTTTTGAGTAGAGATTTAGAGATTGTGAAATTTTTAGCTTAAATTTCAGCATTTGGGAATTGTAGATCGTTGTCAAATCAAATGGAAAACTTCGTTGGTAACGATTTCTTAATTTTCACTATGCTTGGCTAAAACCCCTATTCTTAGGGGTGTGACTATGCATTTTAATGTTTTAATTAGCTAATGGGTGTTGTTACTTACTGATTTTATTGTTGTTTTGAAGTGGGTTCAATTAATTGTTCATGTTTTAATTGAGGAATTGTAGTTGCAAATGCAATTCTAGCTTAGTACTTTATACTTGCTTGAAAAAGAGGTATTAGATTCGAATGTTTACCTCTCATTTTAGTAGTCGTAAATTGGTTACCCAAACCCCCCCTCCATTAGATATTAATCGTTGAAACTTTATGATTTACTTTAATGTTGTAAAACTTATACTTCTACAAATGATTAGATGTCATGACCCAGGGGTACACCCTAGATGTAACATGACGTATAGGACCCCGAGAGGCCCCATACAAGCCACTTAGCATTTAGAACATAAGAAGTAAAAAAAAAGATAAAAAAACCAACATTTCAAATCCAATTTTATCATAAAAGAAAAGCGGAAGTCTAAACATTTGTATCATTAGCCATCTAATACAATATAATGAAAGTGGGCCTAGCCCATACATAATGTCCAAAACTGGAAATAATAAAGAAATTGAAATCAATGAAAGTTCATCCTCGAAGCACGAGGACTCACCAAAGTTCAGAACTTCTCAAATCAACCTCTAGCCACGAAACAGAGAACCTTGAATATCTGACCCTACATTTAGGGAAAATGTAGGCAAGAGTATGCGTTAGTACAAAATAATGTACCAAATATGATAGCCATGCATAAAACATTTGAAACATGCCAGAAAGGGGAATTTTCATGAGTAAGCAATGATCAAGCTAAAATATGCATCTTGAGAGTTTAGAAAACATAAGCCATAAAAACATGATTAATGCAAGTGAACATCATCTTGAAACATACTTACGATACTTCCTTGAAGTAATATTGGTTCATCATAACTTTGCTTAATTGTGGGAAGAAGTCTTAACCGACATATAATACCATGCGAGCTATCAACATGGATTTTGGTGTCTACCCCACACCGAAAAGGGGTTGTCCTACTTTTCATGGTAAGGACCATGAACTTCTAGCTATAATGGATCCCCTAGCTAATGTTTATCTAGACAATCCTACGGGGGCACATAAGTATGGGACTTGGGTAATCGCCTGTTGTCCACTCGGTGCTTAGCTTAACTTCCATGGAATAGTTCTTAATACTATTCATATTAGCTCTTAAAGGAACGTGGGTAATCACCTCTTGTACTTAAAGGAACATGGGTAATCGCCTCTGTCCTTACATCACATGACATGAGTAATCGCCTCTTGTCATTCAATAGAGAGCATGGGTAATTGCCTCTTGCCTCATCATTATCTTAATTCCTTAATCATTGGTTCATTTTAGTTGAGAATAGCCTTTCAACCTTATGAACCTTTATTATGTGAGAAAACCTTTCACAATCATAGATTGATGTGTATATGAGAAATCCTTTCAACAACACAACAACAACAACAACATCATTGATACTTCACTCTCAAAGCATCCTTAAAACATATACATAATTATCATAAGAACATGCTAGCTTTCCTAATTCACCTTTCATGGTTCCAAACCCATTTTCATGCATCAAGATCTAGAAATCATGGGTTATCTATGGGATAATAAAAAATCATCATAAAATCATATAATTCTATCAATTCATGCTTGATTTCATAAAATCTTTTTTCATAATCCAAAACCCACAATATATCATCATAATTGAAAAACATGGGATTTACATGGGTTCATGGGGGATCATCATAACAATCATGGTATTTCATCAATTCATGCATAAGAGATCATAATTCAATCATGTAAATTAACATTGAAGAGAACCCGTGGCAATTGAAGAAAACCCTAACTCAATTGGGGATTTCTAACTTTGAAAATAGGAGAATTTGGGAACTCCATGAATGGAAAGAATTCATGGATGAAAACTATCATATCTCAATGCCAAAATCTTTCCTTCAATGGTGGAAATGGAGGCTTGCCTTGAAACCCTAGAATGAACCCTTCTTCTTTAAGATTCTAGAGAGAGAAATATTTGGGAGAGGAAGAACTTGATCTTCTTTTAGAACTTTAGGAGAATGACTTGAATGGGTTGAGTTTGGGGTTAAAATAACTTATATTGGGGTCCTAGGCATAGGAAAAACGACATAGTATCAATATAAAATAACTAGAAAAAGACTCAACTACCCTTAACTAATAGCTAACGCGAACCTCCAGATTGAGGCCCACACGAGCCGCAAGGACATCATGGGCCGTTGTGGCAGTCGTGATCCTTGACCAGTGGCTTGGAAAGTCCAACCCCCTCCACACGCCAACCTTCATAGGTCGTCTAGCCCTTCAAGAGTCGTCTAGGGGCTCGTGAGAGGAGTCCATCTTAGAGGTGGTTCTGCTTCCCTTTCACGGCCATCACTACAGGTCATGTGGCTCACCACGAACCATTTGGGTGCTCATGAGAGGAGCATTCCTTGGGGAGGACACTGTCCACTTTACCACGGGTACCACCACGAGCCGTGGTGCACTTCACGGCCCGTGAGTGGCTGGTAACCTCCCACTTGACTGCTTTTATAGTCTTCTAAATTCTGATGGGTTACATTAGAACACAATTTTACTTCTTAATTGAATTCTCTATTGCATCACTCCTTGTGGTATCAACCCCAACTCTTAGTTGGGTTTATACTTGTTAGCGACCACCTACACTTAGAATTGAATGAAGTGTAGTTCAACGTTATCATAAGGCCATAGGTATCAATTCTATCAAGGAAGATCGCGTTAATTCCTACTACAAGAAAGTCTACAAGCCTAAATTAAGGATCCTATCACCCATAATAATCCCGACGCTCCTACAGGAATCATAAAAGGTAGAATGAAAAAAAGAAGCTCTAATATCCGACAAATACATTCCTAAATCACATGCAATTCATAGTAAACATTATCTAGTAAAGCTCAATCAAGAAAGTAAATTGAATCCTACCTTGAAGCCGATCACATACTCTTTGAATCAACCACACAAAAGTTATCTGCTTCCAAAACACCTCCGAACACTACCACACTATCAAATTATTGATCACTAAAATAATCAAACATTTAGACACAAAAATTTGTAATAATTGAAGACGAGCCCAAAAATGAGTCAAAATAGTAATGTAGGACCCACATTGGGAATCCCAAAATTGACTCCGTCAAAAGGTCCCAATCGACATACTGAGCTTGTTTCCTGAAGTGGGACACAATTCAATTCCAGGAATAGCCTAAATGAGAAAATGCAATTTGATTCACCATTAAAGAGACATGGCAGCCCCTTTGGGGAGATAACTACCTCAAAATGATGCTCCCCACACTTCTATTAACACACAGACACATAGCCACAATCACGATAAACACCCAGAACTTTAAATTTCCAAATTTGGAGCTCCCTAGCTCCCACAATCTCAAAAATACTAAAGGAAGATAGGTTGAAATGGTTGCTGGTCTTAATTAAAGGACCATGAAAGAAACCTTCGCGAATGCGAGGACTAGGTCAGTAAACGCGGAGAGAAAACATCACTCTTCTCTGCGAATGTGGGGACCACGTCCATGAATGCAGGGGGAAATCATCACTCCTCCATGAATGTGGAGACCATGTCCAAGAACGCGAAGGGAAAACTTGTATCCTTCTCAACAAACATGGGGACTAGGTCCACGAATGTGATGGGAAAACTTTATCCTTTTATGTGAAGATAGAGACCAGGTCCATGTGGGGACCAGGTCCGCAAATGAGAAGACCAACCCAAAATGCACCAGCTAAACTTTATAGTTGAAAAAACTCTGATAGGGTGCTCGAGATTCATTCAAACCCCATGTGCACCAACGAAATATGTTACCAAATTGAATTCAGCATTCGAGACTCAACGGAAGCATCAAAACTTCCATCTAATGTATTCTCAATGAAAATTAGGTCCCACACCCAAGATCTGTTTTAAGCCAAAATCCACAAGGGGGCTTATAATGAGATTAGAAGCCTTGAGTTTTGCACAGAAGGTTATTCTAGACTAAACTCGGAATTTTAGAGATAACCTTGGAAATGACATGGAGTCACTAATGAAATCTCTAAATGCTGAAAAGATCGAAAACAAAGAAAATGACCTTGAGGATCATTACAACATCTACTACCAAAAAGGACTTCGTCTGTGAAAGTAGAAGGACAATTACAGCCTGAAGGAAAGAAAAGGCACGTGTACCAGACCTTCATGCTTCGCCAGACCCTCAGACATCTCTCAGATAAAAAAACACCAACACAGAACTCAGGCTAAGAGGAAAATCCTCAAAACTCCAGAAACTCCTTCAATTCCTTTTTGGGCTCAAATTCACTCCCAACCGAATTGAACTAGATTGAAAGAATCAGATCCATCTGAGAAAACCAACACCACACCAAAACCACCAAATTGTGAAAACACGGGACCATGGCAGATGCAACTCAACTTAACAACCGAAATACCTACGGTTGATTGTTTTTTAGAGTGATTGTTTTATAGAGTGAAAAACACATGACCATGGTCTACGGTTGATTGTTCTATAGTGAAAAGTTAAGGGTTGTATCCATTTGGGAATTCATGGAAGTAAGAGTATGTTCAAAGTGCAGGTGATGACTGTTGAGAAGGTTTTTAAGTGTGTGATAGTGTAGGGTGGAAAAAGGGCCAGGAAATTTAATATTAGGGATTTTAAGATAGGGGAATTCTAGTAACTTGATTGTGGGTGTTTTTAGAAGGGTTATTTTTGTAACTTGACTTTCTAGTTTTGGAATTCATGCTTTTAAGATATACAGATAGATAGATATAGATAGATTGATATAGATAGTTATAGATAATATAAATTATTATATAAAATGTGATGAACTATTTATAGACAAAATGGTAGTATGAACCAGAGAAAGGTCATGACCCTTCAAAAAAAGTTACAAACCTTCAGAAAGATGAGAACTCATTGAAAAAGTCACAACCCTTTGAAATGTCGCAATCCTTCTTATGAAAATGTGTATGCTTTTAATATAATATGATATAAATAAATATAATACAGAATATAGTACACTGTTGACTGATGATAGTTTAGGATTAAATATTCTTTAACATATTTCGGGTGGGAGAAAGCATAGATTTCCCCTTGAACTTGTCGCCAAAAGTCAGTTACACGCTTAAACTATCACGGTGACCTATTACACACCTTTACTACTCAAAAATGAATTTATTATAACCTAAAACGTGTAACACCACTATTACATTATGTGGTGTATTACACTCACTGTCACATCAGCGCTACATCACCGCCTTGTCATAAATTATAATTTTTTTATTTTCTTTTATTTATTAATTAACTTTTCTTTTGTTAACAATATTTTACTATAATTAATACCTAATTAATTATTTTAATCCTCCAATAATTATATCTTCTTCATCACTAAATCTCACTCATTTAAATTCATCAGAAAAATCATATCCGGCCACCTTCACTCAGATGGGAATCTGAAGGGAGTTCTGATATACCCAAACTACACCTCCAAAAGGAAGTATAAGCGGTCGTTGCCAAATAAAGAACCTAACTCTGGGTTAGGGTCGATCCCATGAGGAATATGGTTCATACTTGGGCCAACTTACGATTATCTTCTTTTAGTCAAATTATTTCCAAGAAAAGTAACAAAGGGGATTTTTTGAAGTAAATTAACAGTTTGTTGATTTGTATCACTTAGTAAATAGTAAACATGATTTGCAGTTTGAGATATCAATATGAGATGAAAACTAGGGCATATGTGTTCCCCACAAGGTCTTAACGCAATATTCCTAATAATAGTAACTATATCCTAGTGCTAGTATGCAAGGCTGATAAGTTAGGTATCCCTAAGTGATTGGTCCTCCAAGTAAGGAATTTCACCATGCAACTTGGTCTGTCTACGAGTATGTGCTTTACTAACCCTCACTGTTACCTCAGATTAGTCATCATCGTGTCACAAGTGATTAAGGTCAAGCTATTAGATAGAAGCTAACTTAACTAAATCTCTATTGTTCAACCCTTTTCTCATTCATTACCTCCTTGGTCCGGCAAGTAGGAATGAGGTGAGTTCTAACGTTGCGCACAGCTAGAAAGCATTCTAAACAAAAGGGTTAACAAAACATGCTTACACTATTCTAGATTTAATTAGTTATTATTCATACATTGTTAATTGCTTATGGTTCCCACAACCCTAGTTGTGGATTTAGCTACTCATGCTTGAGGTTTCACAATTCATATTATGTTTAATAAGATCAATTATGAACTTACAAGTAGAATAGATGAATACCGAAACCTTAAATTGAAAATCCAAAGCAAATTTCATAAACGAGCTTCAAAGATTAAATTGCTAAATTGTTTGCAAAATAATCCCAAAAGCTTATAACAATAGTCTCCAAAAAGGTCTCATCCCCAAAAACATAAATTACAACCCATATTTATATAAATAAAGTCCTAAACAAAGTAGGAAAAGGAAATAAGGAAATTCATTTTAGACATGGTTTCAACCGACTGTGGCCAACAACGAACCGTGGATCAGCCAACGGTCCGTAAGCCACCTCCATGGTTCAGCAGTTGGCAAACTTCTTGGTCTTCTCATCGACGGTTACCACCTACGGTCCGTAGGTCCAACCACGCTTCATCTTGCACAGTCGTGGTTCAAGTACTGGAACACATCTTTCTGAATCAAACGATGGCTCCCAACAACGGTTCGTCACTCAAGCTACAGGGCGTCAGTGCCTCTGTGGTTCAACACTTATTCAAACTTCCTTGCACCACTGACCCACAGCTTCCACCTATGGCTCGTCAGTTGAGTGAAGGCTCATGGGTGAGCTCGTGGGTTGCCAATCTCCTGTTGTTTTAGCTCATTTCAACGGCAACTGCTCTAGACCGATTTCCTACAAAATGAGACCAAACGCGATCATATCTAGTAACAAAAATGCCTAAGACGCACACAAACTTCAAGTGAAATGAATCAAAAATACCAAAAACTCACGGTACATCAACACCCTCAACTTAAAATTATTTCTTGTCCACAAGCGACACACTACCTCTAAACGACACTTATGCAGAAGCAGACACACAACTTCAAGCAATCACATGGCTTTTTCTATCACGTAGTGCACATCATCTCATTCGGACTCAATAAGATAACTCATGTTGATTAAAACATAACATAGACAGACCAATAGACATCACCACATACACTTTCAACAATCACCAAGATACCAACTTTCTAACAATGTAACTAATGCCCTTACCACAAAGAAAAATTGTTTCACTCCATATCAGATATTTTAGCTTAAGGATTCATCAAACCACTCACACTCAGAAGTAAATTCATATTCAGTTAGTGCTCAATAACATAGGCTTCCCTTATTTTCACTGCATAGACTTTCCAGACTGGTCACTAGGATCACTATAGAGCTTTCTTAGCTTGTAACGTAGGCTCAAGGTTAGGTATGGTACATTTGGGTATTATAGTTACTTTTATACCCTCCTTGACAATACATTAGATATTTACCTCTTTTCAGAACCAACTCTATCATTATTTTGCTTTCTGCTCTTTTCCTTGAACTATTTCAGCAAAAATGTGACTTTAACTTTTTCATTCTTCTTTTTCTCCTTTCTCTTTCTCTTTTACTTCTTTTCTCAGCATCACTGTCAATATTTTGTTTCTTTTGGATTCACTTACACCCTTTTTACTATTTTTTCCTTCTTCTACAAACAACTCTTTTCATACCCTTTTATTTCAGTTTCCTTCTTCAGAACCACCCTCAACTTATGTATTTTGCATGAGTTGAGGTGCACAATGTCCTAGATCGGACCAAGGCCAAGATCAAGGTAACTCTGAATTAACCACCCTCAACTTAGGCTTTTGGCCTTAGTTAAAGTTCACAATGTCCATGGAGGGACCAGGGTCAAGACATATTTTGGGGAAGGTGAGTTAGGTGTATTGAAAGAAGTGGTATACATAAGGCTCAAACATTTGGATCGAAGGGAGCATTTATTTCTTTTCGTTGGTTTATTTTACGCTTAAGTGGACTTATTATCAACAACATCCTATGATCATTTCCAGTTTCTAGCCTAGATTATCTTATCAGGACCAACGAGGCAAGTTCTAGATTGGCACACACTGCTTGATTATACGAAAACACCTCACACACACTTGGCACAACTTTCATCATCAAATCATTGAAGCATCTAGTTCAAATTCTAGCTTAAGTCATGGTATCATACCGATTCCTATCATGTCACATGAAGATCCAACATATTCAAATTATCAAACCTACAGATATATCATAGTTCAACATTTTGGACGGATATCATTTTTCTTGTTATTTTGCCATTATGTTTCATTCAGTCAGTCTCCTTCTACACACATACAATCCTAAACATTCCGGTTCAACAAAAATGTAAAACAATCCCTTGGTGAAAAAAAACACAGGCAAGAAAACCCAAAGGGAGGGCTATGAGTTGGGTTACTCAGACTTTACCCTATCACTCACACCCATTCAACCCACCCCCAATAAAAAATAGGGATTTTTCCCTCAATGCACATAAAAATGTAAAAACAAAAGGTGAAGCAAACCTGTGGCGCATAAGCGCCGAAGACCCATCAAGAAGCGGTGGGTCTGATTTCCCAGAACCCACTGGATCAGCAATAGTGACGCCCTCAGTAGCACCCTCATCAACAGTGGGAACACCATCAGTAGTGCTTCTCTAACCAGATGCACCTACACTAGCCATATCACAGGCTCTCTTCTGCTGCAACTCCTCCTCAAATAGGAACTACCTCTATACTCCCTCTATACTCCCTCCAACTACTATATCTCTCTCTTCCTAGCCCGTCAGACCTCATTAGCATCTGAAGTCTTCTCAGAAGAGCAGGTGCGCTTCCCAGCCACACGGGAAGGGTCAGGTGGTGGCATCACATCACCAAATAGTGCAGTTATCACCACATCCTCCACCTCAACCTCAAGTGTGGTCTCGGGGACATCCTCAATAGTAGCAAGGAGGGTATTAAGATCATACCGGAGCCTAGTCAACTCCATATGGAACGTAGTAACATCAATAGTGGGACTAGGCCTCTCCAAAACTAGAAGCTCAAACGCATCTAACTGCTTGTGGACCACCTGAATCTTTGCGTCCATCATCCTCTCCCTACGACCCTCAGACTCTTCTATGGACCATTACATCCATTGTCTCATGTGCTGCAATAGTGTGACCATATGGGTCTCTAACTTCTGGACTCGGGCCAGAGGTACAATAGTAGACCTGAAGATGTAGTAGCTCATGAAGAGCTAGCATCATGACTAGTAGAGGTGGAGGGTCAGCATGTGCCTCTGTTATAGTGGCAGGCACAGTAGTATTAGCAACCTGCTCAACCTCAATCTGATCCATGTCTCTATCCAGATCAGCACCCAAAAGAGGTAGGTCAACATGTGGTCCCTTTCGCGGTGTTGCGGGGTTAGCATCATCTCTAATGAGGCCGACATCAATAGTCTTCTTCGACTCTATCAACTCATCATAATGACAAATAGGAATTGTAGCCTCCCTACAAAGCTGGAAAATAAGGAATGGAAAAGGCAAAGTGGTGGTCATCTTGAATGCCCTCTCATCTATCTTGGTAATCAGGATACGAGAGAAGTCAAGCTCGAGCCTTGACATAATAACTTCTAGCACCTGTGTAGGAGAAAATAAGGTACAGACAATAGACCAAAAGAACTTAGCTACGAAGCTCATGGTTTCCTTTCTGATAGGCAAAGTATTATTACGCACCCATTCGATGCTCTCTCCTTCCTCAGCAATGTGGTGGGCCATCCATCTCAATAAGGTCTCCTGCTGCTCGGCATCCCTCTGAAATGCCCCATTCTGAACTATCCCCATCATGTAGTCATACTCTGATGTGTTAATCGGTAGAGTGTGGGCATGGCCATAAATAAAATGGTGAATAGCAGTCTTAGAGATATCCACGGAGAATCCTCGCACCAAGGTAGCCTGTAGGAGAGGCTGAGCTAGTAGCTTAGCCCATGGTGGGAAAGTGTTTCGTACGATGGCGACGTAGGAGGCGTAGAACTCTGGAGTCATATCCTCGCTAACCTTTCCCAGACTCTGTGCCATCCAGTCACACATGCTTTTTAAATAGTTCCTCAATGGCTGGCGCAGAATAGAGGCTCCCAGTGAGTACCCGATGCTCCTCAGTAATAGTTCTAGCATGCTTTCACTGCTGGTTCCGATACCTCCATCATGATATATCTGGAGCTGTCCCTCGACACACGTAGATAGAAGAACTGGATGGATAGGTATGCCTGGGGTCATGGGCCTCTCGAGATCTAGTGGAATTAGATGCTAAGGCTGGTGTGCCATTGGAACTTGACCTGGATTGCGACTCTAAGCCGGAATGCGACTCTCTTGTATGTAGGGCCCCCTCCTCAGACTGGGGGTAACTACGGGACTGGTGGAGGAAGGATCTTCCTCATCAGATACAACCACCTACCTATTTCGGTGCCTTATGGTCAAGGGGGACGTGGGGGAGCCTCTAGTGTACCCCGATGTGTACTCCTCTCCACTGGACTCGTCAAGAAGTCAACGCGAGGGTGCAACCAACTTTGAATTTCCTCTCCTCGAGTAAACGGGTGTTTCTTTTGGTGCCATTGAACCTGGTAGAAGCTTAGTTAGTACTTAAAAAATTCAAAAAGACCCAAGACACAATTTTAGAACACCATTTGGACCTAGACAAAAACTTTTTAAAAATCAGGTAGTGACTATTTTTGGGACCTACGGTGGGTACTTACGGACTGTCGATGGAACAATGGACCGTTGGTCCCCTCCATAGGTCAGGAAGCCAATTTTAAGGTCTCTAAAGTTGGAACCACGGACGTGCAAAATGGTCCTTCGATTGAACGACGGACCGTAGTCTATGTCGTGGTTCACTACTTAGCATATTTTTGTGTGAATCTGATTGACAGACCACGACCTAAGGTCCATAGGTTGACCTACGGTCTGTGGGTTGAGGTCGTCGACCAGTGATGTATGCACGCATCTAATTTAATCTTATGTTTAACATGTTCAACCGAAAACCACAACACCTACACAATGTCTAAACATTTATCTCAACATATTACATAGTAGTCTATCATTATTAGGGTTTCAAACATTTAAATTTCACATTCAATCAGGTAAATTTTGAAAACCCTAAGACAAGACACTCACTTAGACATCTAACCCACTTTATTTAGTTCAATTTAGCAACACATTCACAATACCATCGTTCCAAGGGTAGTTTTAGAACTAGTTTACACTAAATTATCATGCAATTACCTACCCAAGGTCAAGTACAACTTTTTTTACTTCAATTTAAACAATGAAAAAAAAATCAAAATTTTGGTGAGATCGATTACCTTAAAAGTAAAGTAGAGTTGAGGAGTGTGTTGGTTTTGATTTCTTCTTAAGACCCAAACAATCTTGACACCGAACCTGGACCTTGAATGATTTGTGGAAAATTTGGGGAAGGAAAAATGGAAGTGGGGAAGATGTAGGAATAATGGGGAATGTTAATGGATGAGTTTTGGGAGAAAGTAACGATTTGAAACTGTTGGGAAGAAGAGGGAAATGGGGGGAATGTTTTAAAAATGAAAGGTTTTGTCCTTTAATAGGGGTTCGGTTGGGTTGACTGAAACCCTAACTTGGACCCACGAAACCCCATCGACGGTCCGTCGATGGGTTTCCTGGTTCACTCTAACATTAGTGAAATATTAGAAAACTTACATGGGATCTACAGATGCCATCCACGGTCTGTGGATTGATCGACGGACCGTCGATGGGAACCGTAGACCACTGCATCAGCATAAATTCTGTAGATTTTTCCTTTCCTTTCCTGCACACGTAGCAAACATTAGGACTTCCTTTTTACATTTTCTGGACACGGACCCTATTCTACTATTATCTAGCCAACACTATGTAACACCCCATATCAGAAATAGGCCTAAATAGCATAGTCCAAAAAGTTGCAGGTGGAACCCATACCAGCCACCCACGGCCCGTGGAAGGGACCACGGACAGTAGGTGTGGTCCATGGTTGGCCTGCCTAGCAATCGTCTAAGGGACAAGAACTACGGCCAAACCTATGGACCGTAGGTCAGACCATGGTCCATGGTTAGGGTATGTGGTTCAAAGCCCCCAAACCGTAGTCTCTGATGACCAACAACGATTCACCAGGATGGACTGTAGGTCAAACCATGATTTGTCGGCTGGGGTCCGTGAATGGTCACATAGCAGTTACTTTCAGGAGTAGTTGAGTCTTTTTCTAATTAATTAGTTCCAATACTATTTCATTTTACCTAAGTCTAGGACCCTCTATATAAGTCTTTTTACCCCTAAATTAGACCCATTTACTTCATTCTTCAAAAATCACAAAGGAAGATCAAAAACTCCTCTCAAATATTTTCTATCTAGAAACTTAAAGAAGAAGAAGAAGGATTCACCTAGGGTTTCAAGCTATAGTTCCAATTCCTCCATTAAAGGCTAACATTTGGATACAACGTATGATAGTTTTCATCCATGGAGTTCCCAAATTCCTCTATTTCAAAAGGTAGAATTCTGCAATTAGCCAGGGTTTTCTTAAAATCACCATGGGTTCTTATGATAACTTATTTGAATGATTGAAGTATGATCTTCTAAGAATGAATTGATGACTTACTATGAACTATTACATTTCTCCTGTGAAACCATTTAATTCCCATGTTTTCAAGTTATGAATCATATGATGTGGGATTTTCATCTTAAAGGAAGAGTTTTATGGAATTAAGCATGTAATGAGAGAATTGCATGAATTTATGATGAAGTCCATATATAATCCTTTTTTTCTAAATGTGGATGATTTAAATAGGGTTTTTGGTCTTGAAAGGTGATTATGGAATTATGCATGTTTTCATGAGAATTGTGTAAATGTTTAAAGGTGCTTGAGAGTAAAGTACCAAATAATGATGATGTTGTTGTGTTGTTGAAAAGATATTCTCATAAACACAATCTAGCATGATGTGAAAGTTTTTCTCATATAGAAAGCATTCTTAGTTTGAAAGGCTTTCTCACCTAATTGAATCAATGAATAAGAGCTATCCTAATGAATTAGCTTGGATTGGCAAAATGACATGCCTTTCCATGTATGATGAGAATAAGTAAGAAAATACTATTCCATAGGATTTATGCTTAGCACCGAGTGGATATTGTTATGAGATGGAAGCTCTCCCGTTAGTAGAGGTTGGGTTTCTAGAAATAATCTCTTGAGATGGAAGCTCTCCCGTTAGTAGAGGCCAATTTTCTAGTAGCAATCTCGTTATCCCTTAAACTATGTTCCCTGATAGGATGATTAGCTAGTGGATCCACTTAAGCTAGAAGTTCATGGTTCTACGTTAGGCAAGTAGAACAACCCTTTTCAGTGTGGGAGATATTGGGGGATCATGTTATAGCTCACATGGTCTCTATGTATGTTAAGGCTAATTACCCACGACATGATTAATAATGAGCTAAGGTTATTCAAGGAGTATCTGATGTACCGTGAGTTTACGGTATTTCTAATACAGTTCACTTACAAGTTGTGTGTGTCTAGGGCCTTTTTGTATTGGTTTTTATGAGTTTTTTTTATCATATTTTGCAGGAAGATGTTCAAGCGCGGAATTAAAGAAACAACTGAAAGAAATGCAGAAAAGGGCATCTACGGAGGTGATCTACGGACCGTAGGTCTATTGACGCTCCGTAGATGGTGCTCGTAGATCAGAAGCCAAGGCATGGAGGCAAATCAAGGTAAGGGTTAGTAAATTATACACACGTAGCCGGACCAAGGTGCGGGGTGAAATTCTCTAGATGCCGGACCAAGGATTTAGAGATACCTAACTTATCACTTTGCATGTGGTACACTAGGAAAGGATTGCTCTTACTAGGATTACTGCGTTATGAGTTTGTGGGGAACACGTATACCCTAGTTAATTCTCTCATCTTGATAACAACCAAAATTGACTTCTGATTTCTGATTACTTATTGAATTCTTACAATTGGTCCCCCCCTTTAATTAACTGTTGTTTTTTTGGAAGTACTTTGACTAATTGAATATAATTGTGTGTTAAAGTAAAGTCTAAACCATTTTCCTCGTGGGATCGACCCCAACCTACAAGTTGGGTTCTTTACTTGATAACGATCGCTTATGCTTCTTTAGGGAT